>CAAKHG010025678.1:4512-15713 GCA_901007715.1 Dactylopterus volitans | reverse complement strand
ACCCTGGTGGTGTGTGGGGGGGGGGGGGGGGGGGGGTATGTGTGTGGAAAGAGAGTGTGTGTGTGTGTGTGTGTGGTGTGTGTGTGTGTGGTGTGTGTGTGTGTGTGCGTGCGCGAGCACATGTGGGCCATTTCAATACATCTAACAACGCCAAACGCCCCAAACAAACATAACTCATCAACAAAAGCCATGTGAGAGCCATTCCTTCCTCCGCTGCCCGGCAATCCCAGACATGAAAGGGCCCAGTTCCGGGGTTTAAAAAAAAAGAAAAAAAAAAGAAAAAAAAAAACAACAAAAAACCTCAAGCCATAATTCACGGCACGTTTAACCTGCAACGTGCGGCGCTTCCTGCCGCTGGGTGGGATCGACGCCATTGCGGTCCACTCGTCCGGCTCTCTTATGACCGGCTGACTCTTATTTTTGGAGCCGCTGGGTTTTTTTTGTTTTTTTTTTAATTTTTAATTTTAGCCACCGTGTGTTTGTTGACGGTGCCGTTCGAGTGCCCTGAGTTGAGAAAACACAGGTTACCAAGGCGACGTGATGCAGAGTTTGACTTCTGTTGTGGACTTTTCGAATATTCAGATGGATCTCGGACGCATCCGTGTGCAGGTTCCGCTTCGTTTAGCTTGCGGTGTTCCTCAGGGCTCATGTAGAGGACAACTGGACCTTTGGTTGTTGATGATGTTTCGCCTCATGGAAAAGGCGTCCTCAGTTCCTACATGTTCTTGGGGAGTCCCAAGGTCTTCATCTCAGCCCCCACTTCCTCCCTCCAACCCACACACACACACACACACACACACACACACACACACACAGGCAGAATAGTTAGTCGCCAACCATTCGGACCTGACGAAGCCTTTCGGATGAGATATGAAACTTTTTCAACGACCATCTTGGATCTTGCTGGATTTGGGACACAACAAAGGTCGCGGTCTTCCAAAAAGAGCCACACAATTCCAACAAAATATCACTTATATTTGACGCTATACATCAGTTAATACTTTACAAAACTGCGCTTTTGAGAGACCTGTTTTATAAAAATAGATGGACGGAATACTAGGAACACCAGCTGCTGTATTGATTTAGGTTTATTTAGTCGTAGCCGATAACAATTAGGCAGGCGAGCGTACCTGCAAATGCATGAACATGCAAAGTAAGCGACGCTTGAAGGACTTTAAAGAACTTTAAATTCAAGAGTCTCACAATCCTGAAACTGAAAAATTGCCATTTTTTTCCTCCTCTAATACAATTTCAGATGGGCGGAGACAGACAGACGCTTGCTGCTCGAAAAACGCTCGCGTGGCCGACAACAACCGGTGTCATTTTCTATGAATGAAACGTCGGCGACGTGGGATCACGCTTGAGGAGACCCAACCGCGCTCCTCCGGGCCGATATGGCGTCTGATTCTCGCATCGGGAGCTGCAGATAAACCAAACGCTCATTCAGGAGTGTGTGTGTGTGGGAGGGGGGCAGATACATCAGAAATGGAATATTTTGGGATATAGTGGCCAATCACAGCTGGTTGAGTTCTCAGTGCACCTGAGCAGCAGCGGCGGCGGCGACTGTGGCGACTGTGGGAAGAGCCGAGAGCACCTGAAGGCAGCACATGCAGCATAATGTAATGGTTTGTCCTTGTCTGAAGACGAGAGCCCCCCTGATAGCCGTAATCCACAGTCAGCCATGACTCCTTGGCTTGGCTCCCTTGGACTCCAACTGAACCCCAGTGCATCTGTGCACAGTAAACTTTCCTGTTGTGTGTTTAGTCTGGCGGCGGCGGCGGCGGCGGCGGCGGCGGCGTTCTACCGGGGAGCGATTTTGAAATTTTGCCCTCTTTTTTTAGAAGAAAATAAAAAAAAAACAAAAGAAAGAAAGTTAAAAAAAAAAGAGCTTCCCCCCCTTGGGCCTCGTCCAAGAACGCATCGCTTTTGAGAATTCGCAGCGCGTGGAGGAGGAAGTGGGGGGGGGTGGAAGGCGCGGGGAGCGGCGAGCGGCGTTGCGTTTATTAATTTGCGTCGATAAATGCACGGATTTACAGACATGTCAATTTTACGAGCCTCCGGCCGGGGGTGCCAGCGCCGGCCGCCGGCAGCCAGTTGGCCAAATAAAAGGGCTGGACTGCCGACGGTCGGCTGGAGCCTGGCGCGAGCGCGGCTGCCTACCTAAGGCGCCTGCGTGCGTGCGTGCGTGTGCGTGTGTGTGTGTGCGTGAGTGTGTGTGTGTGTGCATTTTAATACCGTTTGGAACATCTGCTCGGAATGAGAGCAACACATTAGCAATATTTTTTTTTCCTCCTCCTCCTTCTTCTTCTTCTTCAGACATATGCGATACAGATGCAAGCGGCCCCCCAAACACACACACACACACACACACACGCACACACACACACACTCCTCTCTTATATATATATTTTTTAAAATTTTTTTTATTTGTTGTTGTTGTTTCTTGCAGTGGGACAACTTATCAATAAACCCCCGTGACGTTTGCTTGTAAATAAAAATCACACGAGCTATTTGAAATCGATAGCAGAAGCGCTCCGCCCCTCCCTCCCCTCCTCCCCTCCTCCCCTCACCCCCTCCCTCCCTCCCGCCCGCCGCCGCCGCCGCCGCCGCCCAGCCGCTCCGCAGAAACGAGCGGGACTCTTGCGGTCGGCTGTTTGCTGATTTATTGGCCTTTTATACTACTGTGTGTGCTTAAGCTTCAGAAAACATGTGGATAGAAGTTACAGCTCCTCTCCTTTTTTTTTTTTTTGTGTGTGTCTCGCATAGACCACATTGTGCTCCAATCACGTCGCAGGCTTTGCGATGTCATTTGAGGTGGGAGCCCTTATAGGTGGCGCTGGGTGGTGGTGGGGGGGGGGTGTTTAGGCCGTGGGCGGGTGGGTGGGAGGCGTGGTGGTCTTGAGCCAGACACTAGGCTGAATAAATAAACCCGGAAACATTAAAAGCCCCTTTTCCCCTTCACCTCTGAACTTGTGCATTAGACAGTGTAAACACGCCGTCACCGTGTTACACTCTCCGGCGGGCGCCGCCTCCTCCCCCTCCCTCCCCCCCCGGCCTCCCTCCCTCGCTAACGGCGGATCCGCTCTCACGTTCCTCGCGGGCTGCGACGCCGTCAAATCAAAAACAAAAGAAGGGAAAAAAATGGATGAAAAAGAAACAAAAAAGTCGTTTTGGTTGTCCCGGAGGAGGCAGAGCGGTCACGCTCAGGTGTGGAGGATGGGGGACCAGGTAGCCGGACGCGATCCTGGTCCAGGTTCTCCGGTGACAGCTGAGGTACGAGGCGTGAAGAGGGACCAGCGGAACAGCAGAAACGGACCGACTCATGGTGATCATCATCGTCATCATCATCATCATCATTTATCACCATCCTCATGGGAAACACGTTGAGGAAGAGGGACCTAAACGTTCTGCAAACCCTTCTGAGGAAGGACCATGACGGCAAAACAATCTAAAACGCAAATAAAGGTTAAAAGCGGCGCGTTAAAAAAATCTATAATCAGCGTTAATTCCCCTTGTGGGAGAAGTTTGCCCTGAAGGCTTTCTTACAGACATCAACGTGTGGTTGAATCTGTCTCATCCAGCTCATGGCAGGGCCACATGAAGGACAGACAACCACTCACACTCGCACACTCTCACACACACCTACGGGCAATTTAGAGGAGCCAATTAACCTCGGCATGCTTTTGGAAGGTGGGAGGAAGCCGGAGTACCCAGAGAGAACCCACGCAGACACGGGGAGGAAGCCGGAGTACCCGGAGAGAACCCACGCAGACACGGGGAGGAAGCCGGAGTACCCGGAGAGAACCCACGCAGACACGGGGAGGAAGCCGGAGTACCCGGAGGCGCTAACCACCTCATCGTCTTCAGTGCTAACCACCGTACCCCTGTGAAAGTGTCCCACTCCAAACTCAACGGCGATCCGAAAGGTGCCGGAAAATTTAAGAATAAAAGTGAAAAGGACCAAACCCAGACACATAAAGTCCTCGGTTGATCAGGAAGTTTCAGCCTGACTTCCTTCAGCCTCTGATAAGCACGGGCGTTGCTTCATGGCAGAGTTCCACCTTCGTCTTAACTGCAGATTTGTGATTTTTAAAATGCTTTTTTTAATTTAAAATAGCATTCTAAAAGCACGCCTGCGGCTCCGGTAGCTGGATTCGTTGGCAGCCGCCCCAAACGGAAGAATTGTGTTTGAAATCGGCCTGCGAGCGATGGAAAACAGCGACGTTCTACGGGCACCCTGACGAGATAAAGACCTTCGCTCATCCATCTCAATTCATGTTGAACTGACTGAAGCCAGAAGGGTTCGAGTCCTCCTCTGCGTGTGTGGACGCGGTCTGATGAGCCATCAGCGGTCCAGCAGAAGCAGTGATTGATGACTGGAGGGTAAAATGTACAAAGCAATAATATTAATCCAGTTAAAGTTGGGACTCCATATTTTATGTGGGCTAATATTCATGTTAGAGATAACTCCTTTCTCCACATGCATGTGCAATATGGGAACATTTGCACATACGCACAAAAAGAAACAAAAATCCCACCCACCATCATGGAGTCATTCCTGTCTTATCATCTTAGATTGATAAGAAATGTGACTTGAATGACTCAGAAAGACAAATGACGTGTTTCAGTGTTCATACGGCGACCAGCCATAAGATTACGACCAGCGCGTGTCCACCATAGAGTATAATACAACAGCCCTGCAATCAGTTCTCCCTTCAGGAGGAGTTTCATGTTGGATTGTGATTGAATGTGTGTGAGAGAGGTGTTGACATGTTTGAATGATTGTTATTGGGACTGTAGTTTGTGACGCTGTTGTTGGACTGTGCTGGGTTACACTGGGAGGGGTCCCTAATATTTTGGTCACACTGATGCATATGAATCCCAATAAATATCCGACACTGAGCCTGTTCCAGGGCTGCTGCGTTACATCCCACAGTGAACACGCGGTGGTCGTAATGTTATGGCCGATGGGCGCATTTGACATGCTGGAATTAGATATTAAATACAGTTTGATGACATGTTTAAGTCCCCTCGCCCGCTCAACGGCGTCCAAGCGGAAGGAGGATGAGGAACGAAGCCGCTGCTACCTACCGCACACACACACACACGCACGCACACACACACGCACACGCACGCACACACTACATTCGCTCCCTGGAGTCTCATCCTTACCTTTGACCTAAACTTAATCTGAACCAATAACCGGGTCTTAACCCCCCGATGTCTGACTTTACCTCCAAATCATGACTCTGCGGGAAAAAAAAAAAAAACACTGCTTAAGAAAAAAAGCACATTAAGTCATTTTTGTGAACCAAAAAAAAGGAAAAAAAAAACAAAAAATGTGATGAACTAGAAATTCCACTGCAGAAAATACTTTCACCTCCACGAGCTCGTTTTCTCTTACAAATGCTTCCCTCATGTACAGCGTGTGTGTGTGTGTGTGTGTGCATATGACCCGCATTATCCTGCTTTACTTCGGTTAAAGAGTCTTCGAGGTTTTTTTTCTTTTTTCTTTTTTCTTCTTTCGGGGGAGTCGGGAGCTGGAGCCCCGAGGCGGACAGCGGGGGTTCCATACTTAGTTTCCTGTAAAAAATACCTCCGCACTCCACATCCTAATTAATGTGAAGGGGGCATGCCCAGGATCCCTATAAAATCATACAAGACTATACCAATTTCCTGGTAGCTTGCTCGCTACATGTGCTTCTTGTTCCTCGGCATAAGAGTTTCCTTCCCTGCAAACCCCGTGAAGATTTATACGCCGCCGCCGCCGCCCCGCCCGCCCCCGCCGCTCATTCCTCTCCCCTCCTGACGTTCCCGCCTCGCTGTGATTTGTTCTTAATAACATGATACGCAGGGATTAGACTCTCTGTCCCTTTTACTTTGAAGGGAAACATCTCAGGGACGGCGAGAGCAACATGAGAAACACATGGCGGCCGCTGCTCAAGCCCAGAACTGGCTTAAATCATTCGGCGTTTTTTTTGTTTTTTTGTTGTCATTGTTTCTTTGTGCGTGCGTGTGTGCGTGTGTGTGTGTGTGTGTGTGTGTGTGTGTTCGGCGCTGAGTTACGCGTGGCCAGAAAACCGACTCATTGAAAAATTGTAAAGGAACACAGGCCGGTTGCGTGGACGAGCCCGACGCTCGCAGGCAGCAACGCCTGAAATGTAACAGATACACACACACACACACACACACACACACGCACACGCGCGCGCACACACACACACACACACGTCATTTGACATTTATAAGACATACACATTTACCAAAAATGAAAAAAAAAGCAGCCTTTCAGTAATTGGCAGGAGGTTCTGTTGGGACCGTGAAAACGGGTCAGTCCCAGTCCCAGATGGCAGGTGGATCTGGGTAACATCTGGCACTGATCCGGCCCAAACCATTCCAAACCGTTCCGAACCACACCCGAGCAACTTTCAGCGAAGACTAGCTAGTCGTCGGCGGCTAATCCCGTTTCCGCCACGGCTTGTTCCTGGCTCCCGCGTGGGCTGATGCTGTTGGTCCAATTGGGGGCCAAGTTCTGGCGACCAGGAGCGGACTGCCGGGGTGGCGCCATTCCACGGTCGGGTCCAGGCGCTGACCGTCCCGCCACCTGGGATGAGGAAAAAGCCGGACGGACCTTTTCTCCCGCCATCTTGAGCAGCTTGACCCTGAACGCATCACCTGGCAACGGGCAGCTCACTCGTACCCCTTTCAGGCAGACATGGTTCGGGTCCTGGTTCTGGCTCTGGCTCCGTTCTGGAGTGTCAGAACCCCGGTGACTTATCACGCTATTGCCCGAGTCTTTCTTCAGTCATGGGTTCCGGCGTTGGGCTGAACCAGTTTCGGCAGGTTCGGTATCTAACTCCCTCCGGCTTCCCCCGGGATTCCGTCCGGATCGCCACCAAACATCTCGTCTCCTCAGCAGA
Organism: Dactylopterus volitans; assembly: GCA_901007715.1. NCBI lineage: Eukaryota > Metazoa > Chordata > Actinopteri > Syngnathiformes > Dactylopteridae > Dactylopterus > Dactylopterus volitans. Next base: position 8,793 of record CAAKHG010025678.1, on the reverse strand, counting down.
AGACCGCCGACTCTTCTTCCCCACACTTCCCTATCCCGCTCGTCCTCACAACCCGGAACATGACAAGGCCCGAGAAAGAACCGACTGTTCCTGGCTCCTGGCTGAGGAACCAACTTTCCAGGTTCCGGAATTAGGTTCGGGTACCAGAACCGGCAGCCTTGCCGGTGTGGGAAAGGGCTGCGTGTCACTGGCCGTCATGGCGGCGCGGGATGAATCACCGCCGCCCGCTAAAGTTCCGTTTTACACAGACCAGGTCTCAGCCGGAGGAATGCGGGTGAGTCACCGCCGCTCCCGCCGCCGCCGCTCCCGCCGCCGCCGCCGCCGCCGGATCCCTCCCCCGAGGCCCGCTCAATCAAAGCCCCATATATTTTGTAATTAACTCTTAACTGATGACTTTATGCAATCGCTGTGTTTTACTGTCTCCTTTAAACGGCATCCGTCATCCCCGGCGGGATTAGAGCTCCGGCGGAGAGACCCTCCCCTCGGCCGAGCCGGTCGGGGCTGGACTGAGCGGCGGCGGCCATGCTAACGCTCACACCCCCCCCCCCTAACAACCACCACATCTCCACCTCCCCCCCTCCTCGCTCTCTATCAGGGTGTCACGTGACTGACCAGGACAGTTTTATTAGCCTCTGACCAAGCAAGCAGGAAAAAAAGGGGGCGGAGTTAGGTCGCACAGGGCGAGGGGGGGCGCGGGGGGGCTTTAACAAAAACGCAGTCGAGGAAACGAGCGGCGAGAAACGAGGGGATCTTCGCTGAGAGATTGACGGCGGCGCTGCGAGAGGATTGATAAGCACACTTGTGGTGGTGGTGGGAGGGGTCAGGAGGGGTCGTGGGGTCGCGAGTGTGTGTGTGTGTGTGTGTGTGTGGGGGGGGGGGGGGGGGGGCGAGGAAACGGCGGCTGGGCTGAATGAGAGGAAAAGGTGGAGATGCAGCCAATAAAGTTGTTTTCAGCGAGGGGGTCTTTGTTTCTGACAGCTCGGCCGCTGCTTGTTTTTGTTTGTTTTTTTGCTCGCAGACCTTTTAAACACGCACATTTTTCCCACCTGTTCCCGTCAGTCACGATTGCTGAGAACAACAACATGGGAAAACAATTACTCACTGATATTTGGCTTGTTTGCAGAGCCCCGTTTGCAAAAAAATGGCCAAATTTTTCATATTTAATTGAAACATATCAAACATTATCTGCCCCATTTTGAATTTGATGCCAAAAAAAATTGCTATAAAAGACTGGAAAGAAAACACTGATACATATACTTCATATCCATGTGTATTTATGTGTATTTATATTCATATTTTTCCATGTACTCTGGTCCATACAAAGACGACAGTAAACGCAACAGATCAGTGATGTGATCGGATATAAAGATGGAGGATTATGATCTTATGAATTTAAGATTTAAAATAAATAAATAGATAGATAGATAGATAGATAGATAGATAGATAGATAGATACATTTTCATCCCTTGAAATGCTGATTTTTTTCATAACTTTTGAGCCCCAAGTTTCCGGAAACATTATCCGAGAACCAGGAAATTTCTGGATTAAAAACCCCACCAAAGCCTCTACGGGAGCGCGAGTAAAGGGAGGCGGCCATGACGCCTTCACCGGCTCCGCCCACATGGGCCGACGCCGGTCCCTGAATGTCTTCCCTCATCCTCCTTTTTCTGGAGTTCCCTCTCACCCAGAAGTGTTGCGCCTGCTCGGGGGTCGAAGGTCAGATGTTGCAGAAGCCTTTAATCAAGAGACGTTCTCGATTTCCTCGCCGCCCCCGCCGCCCCCCCACCCCATCACCCCCCTCACCCCCCTCACCCTCCTCCCGACCTCAGCCGCTCGCCGTGAGGCCCGACGCGCAAACGCCGCAGCGCGTCTTTCATCTTCAGCTCCCCATTTGAATTTCTAATGCGCGAGGCGATGCGATTGGCCGCGCGTGTTAGCGTGCGTGCGCGAGCCCGGCGAGGGAGCGCGGGGTGGTGGTGGTGGGGGTGGTGGTGGTGGTGGGGGGGCGGGGGGTGCTTGAATAGCAGCCTAATAAATATCAGGGGCGGGTTTATTGGTTTTGAAGCGTACTCGCCGCTCGTTGGGAAACACTAAACCGAGGAGGGCTCCTTGGCGGAGCGGCGGCGGCGGCGAGGGCGGCGGCGAGGGCGGCGGCGGGGGCGGCGCTGCTCCCGGGGTCACGGCGCACGCAGAGGAAATCCGCTCTGACATTAACGGGCTGCCATAGGAAGTGTTTTTGGATTAGATTTGCATGGCATGAGCGGGAGCGCCGGGGCGAGGGCGCGGGCGGGGGTCGGGGTCGAGGGCGTGGGCGCGGGGCGGGGGTCGGGGTCGAGGGCGCCGCCGGGGGGACGCCGGGCGAAGACGATTCAGGAGACGAGACGGCGAAAAATGGTGTCGGGACCCCGGGTTCTTAAGCAGGTCCTGGGTTTTTAATCAGAAACGGCCCGCAGGCGGCGCCGGCCTGCAGAGATTTTCACACGCGGGTTCCTGTGTGACACGGACAGAAACCCAGCGGCGGCCGGCTGGGAGATGTCACGGCGTTCGAGGGCCCAATCGCGGCCCGGTTGCGGCCCAATCGCGGCCCGGTTGCGGCCCAATCGCGGCCCGGTTGCGGCCCAACCGCGGCTCCTCCTGCAGGTCCACCTGACACCTGACACGCGGAGCTCGGCTTCTCTGTTTCTTTCTCTAACCTCCTCGAGGCCCCTGAATCAGCAAACGTCGGACATCTTGAAAACCGGCGGCAGCTGGAGCCGCGTGCTTGCGGACGTTTATCAATCGTTGGGATGCAGTTTAAACCGGCTGGATTTGAATTTGTTTCAGTGTTGCAAACGCCTCCCGGGGGATTTACCGCCAAACCCCAGTGAAAACCTGATTTATTTATTTCCTTTCTCTCCCGCCCGAAACTCTTCCAGCCGAAGTCGGAAATGTGGCGTTGAAGCTTTTATCTCTTGGAGCGAAACGATGTGATGCTTCTTTCCTCCTCGGCGGTTCAGATGACACTTTAACGGCGGCGGCGACGGCGAGTTCGGCGGCCGCCGTCGCTTCAAGTCTTTTCATTCATCCGTTTATCTGTTTGCCTTTTTGGCGTTTGCGGCGCTTCTTTAACTCCTCGTTGTCCTCCAGCATGCAGAGATTTGACATTTCGCCTCTTGACTGTTGAAATTCTCAAACACAGTTAAAATAACCCCGCCTTTTTTTAAAATAATCAGCCATAAGATTACGACCAGCGCGTGTCCACCATAGAGTATAATACAACAGCCCTGCAATCAGTTCTCCCTTCAGGAGGAGTTTTATGTTGGATTGTGATTGAATGTGTGTGAGAGAGGTGTTGACATGTTTGAATGATTGTTATTGGGACTGTAGTTTGTGACGCTGTTGGACTGTACTGGGTTACACTGGGAGGGGTCCCTAACATTCTGGTCACCCATGCATAATCATTATGGTGACAAATTATTAGGGACACCTCCTCCAGGGGTCAATGAATGTCTTCCAGGGTGTTTCGGGGGTACTTGAGAGGTGTTCCTAATATTTTGGTCATCCCACTCAGGGTGACAAAATAGTTGGTACACTGCTTCCAGGGGTCCTTGAGGGTATTATGGGGGTCCTTGAAGGTCTTTACAGTTCTTGAGAGGTGTCTCTAATATTTGGTCATCCACTCATATGCAGTTGGGATGACCAGAATATTAGATAACAATCATTCAAACATGTCAACACCTCTCTCACACACATTTAATCACAATCCAACATAAAACTCCTCCTGAAGGGAGAACTGACTGCAGGGCTGTTGTATTATACTCTACGGTGGATATTCAAGGTACCAGATCATTGAGTTTTTTTGCGTGTACGAATGTAAACGTGTCTGTTTTTTCATCAAAGTTGGTTCTGCGGGAGAAAGAAAAGCTCACTCTATGGAAACCCTGTCGGGGGATGTCTCGTTCCCAGTGTTGCAGATATTCCATGCACAAAAAAACAAAAAAACAAAAAAAAAAGAAAAAGATTCCACTGGCAGATGCTCGTACCTGGACTGCTCCGAGTCGCTCTTGTGACCAGGTGACTTCCTGAACGCCGTAATTCATCGTCCTTCTACATCCTGAGGAGAAACTTTCCTTTAACCCCCCCACACCCCCCTCTTCCCATCCCATACCTCCCTCTCCCTCCCTCTCTCTCTCCAGGTCCCCTGAATTCTGGGAGGGAGGGAAGTTTCAGCTCTTTGTCCTTGAAGGAGGGTCACAAAACCTGGAATGCGCAGGAAGGAAGTGGCGGGAGCGAGGGTATCG
>CAAKHG010025674.1:0-14696 GCA_901007715.1 Dactylopterus volitans | reverse complement strand
ACACACACACACACACACACACACACACACAGAAAGATGAAAAACGCCCATAAACACCTCACACATTATGCAAAGGCACCAGCTGCTGGTAACACCTCCCCAACAGGCTGGAGAAAGGGTGAAGAGAGAAATAGTGTTTGAGCGGGTGGTGGAGAGGTGAGACCATGGATGAGTAGGTGGGTGGGTTGGAGGGTTGGGGTGATGAAAAAGGGAGATGGAGTGAGAGAAAGCAAGCATAATGAGCGCTGTTATCATCTTTGTTTACAGGCCTTTCTGAAAAGGAGTTAAAAAGTATTGGATTTTCAATTAGAGTGCCATCACGTTTCTAATTGCACATGTACCTATTCAACACACTTTGCGTTATACACCCATTTTTTTTTTTTTATCATTTTCTTATTCCTTTGGTGAATTCACCAACTTATAACTAATCAAAACTCAGATAAAGTTCCAACACGGTATGCACTCATACTGCTCCCTCCCTGTAACAGCAATTGAAGTTGCGAGACAGAGTTGTACTGGATGCATGATGTGGCTGGGAAGGAGGTTGAGTGGGCACACACACACACACACACACACACACACACACACACACAACACACACACACACACACACACACATATGCAGGCAAGTACATATGGATGTGCTGCAACTGTTGTAGCACACTCTTCAGGAAATCCTGCATACCCTCACTGTCAAACCTCAGCTGAACCCTCATGCCAGCCATAATCTGAGACCAAAATGTCCTCAGTGACAATTGTTTGAAATTCAAATTAGAGCTCACAAAGATCCATAAGTGCATAACACAAACACCTACAGCGACACACTGGCGTTTTCATCCCCACAAAGGGAGGAATGAATGTCAAATTAATGTAATGAGTAGGTGGATGAAACCACACCCCAGAAATGTAGCACAACTCCTTTCGAGTCTCTCACTCTCTCGCTCTCTCTCAAAACACACACACACACACACAAGCACGCACGCACACACACACACACGCACACACACGTACTTAATTTCAACCTGCAATTTCTTGTTCATAGCTTAAAAGCTATGCGGGAGATTACGACACTCCCCTGGGAGTTTCAATGTATTATGTGTGTGTGTGTGCGTGTGTGTGTATGTACCTGTACAATATGGAAACATATTCACATGCTAGATGATTGTGGTGGGGGAAATTATGAGACACATTTTTGGAAAGGGAGGACATCTGGAACGCTCTCGACTCAGTGCGACGCCTTTAAAGGCCATTTAGGGTTAAGACTTAGGTTTTAACCTAAAGGTGAGAGTCGGGGTAAGGCGAAAGGTTATTAGGCATGTACTTAAGATGGCCGGGGTTAGGGTAAGTGACTGGGGAATGCATTATGTCAATGAAGGCTGAGTGTGTGTGCGTGCGTGTGTGTGTGTGCGCATGTGTTCCCATGCAGCTTTGCCACCGTCAAGATGTTTTGCTGTCCATGTTGTCGGTGTCAGCGAGGCCGCCCGCGTGGGCGCCGCCTTCGCAGGCTGATTCGCGCGACGTCCGCACACCGATCATCTCTGATAACGCCAACAGAGGCGACGCGAAGCCCCTCGATGGCGCTATTGATTGAACGCTGTCCAGAGCTGCATGGATGTCGAGGGTTGTCGAGCGTATAAAAACAAACAAACAAACAAACAAAACAAAAAAAAAAATGTCGGCCTGCTTTTGCTGCATCTGAGCAGGACGGGCGGCGAAATGTTTTAATCATCGCTTCTCAAAGGACTCAGGGCTGAAAAAAAAAGCGACCCCGGGCTACAGCATATGCTCCACATCGTCTTTTTTTTATGAGAAGAAACATCGCTTTTATAACACCCACGTCATTGATTTCCACCAAGTCTCCCGGTCCCACCGCCTGAGGATCGCGTCGGCACACAGAGGCGACTACTTAACTACCTCAAAGTGGCCATTTGTGCGAGCTGGCTGCAGGCTAAACGGTGCGTGAGTGATTAACAACGGTAGCCGGTGACGCAGTAAAAGCTTCATCAATTAATCAGAAAATCTGCGGTCGCCATGGCGAGCGGTTCTGACATGCCGTCGGGTCTCGTATGCGCCCGCCACGCTGGGCACGGCTCGCTGCCGCTCATGTGACGGCCGCCCGAGCGTCTCCCCTCGCATGCTCGCCGCCGGGTCAGTTGAGAGTTTTATTTTAGTTTGAGGTCCATTTCCATTAGCTGGAGCTCAGTTTTTGGGGTTTTTTTTGTTTGTTTTGTTTTAATCCACTCGACCTTAGAGTAGGTTTAGTTTGAGTAAAGCCTAGTTTGATTCAGTTTGCCTTTGCCTTTGTTTCCTTTCCCCTCCTGTGACAAGTTGGAAACTCTGCGGTGAAAAGCTGCGACTTTGACTTTTGTTCATTCGAATTTAATCGCGCTTCATTTGTTTTGGATTCATGTTCGGTGTACACTCGCAGATTTATTTTAGCTTGTCCTGATCCGTGTCTGGGCTTTTGTTTTCTTTCTTCCTTTTTTTTGGGGGGGGTCTGAAAGCCACAGGAAGGGGAGGAAAGAAAGCTGAGGAGCAGCAGACGCCACATTTCAATGGAAAAGACAGCTGTAAATTATTTTCATTGTTCACTTTTTCACGGCTGGGCCGCACGTCGGCCTCTCCAAACTAAACCTAATGCAGCTATTACTGATAATTTTTTATACAAACACCGTATCCGGTGACAGCTTTTACAGCTACAAGCCAGTTTCCGTCCATTCATTTGCCGTCCAACTGTAGCCGACGTGTTTTGATTGACTCTCGTGGCTCTCATCATGTCGTTTACACAGATGCAGCTGTTTTCAGAGAAAACAGCCCGGGAAGCCGCGGCGCATTAAAGGGGCCGCGCGCAACCGACTCCGACATACCTTGTTTTTAATGACACCTTTGGCCACGAAGTGAACTGCGCTCACCGCGTCCGCTCGCCCACCCTCGCGGGAGCACTCATGCGAGCTTCCTGGACTTCGGCCGCGAGACGCCTGCGGAAAACGGGTATCACTCTCACAGATGTGGTGAATACGGTTGCACTTTATTGAACTAATAGTTTGACAATAAACTTTATTCGAAACTGCAATGGGACTCTATGATCAGTTTTTTATGCAGCCCAAAAATCGGTCATACTGTCCCTAATATTTGATCACCGTAATGCGGCGCTTCGCAAACTTTTTTTTCAGTGATGCACTTTCCTCTCAGTCACGTACCCCCTCACCTTTCATCACTAAAATCTCAGACCAAACTAACCACAAATAACGAACTCGCAAGGCCATTTCAAACTTCACCAATATGCGAAAACACTGCTTTGTCTTTTTCTCTCTCACTTAGAAATAAAAAAGATACAAAAATGACTAAAAATCTGTTCACCAAAAAGAAACATCTCTCTTAATAATACACAAGGACATGTGCATATAAAATAATTATCAGTTTAAAGTGCCCTCTTTTGGGATTAAAATAAAGGTGTGTTTGTAGGCTAACGGTTAAATCCTTAGTTTAAATTCAAATGAAGATTTGCCACTGAAAAAATAATTATCAACTTAAAGTCCTTTTTTAAAGAGTAATAACACTGAATAAGGAATGACATGAACGTCCATTTATATTTTAGCCTATTAAGCACTATATAATAATTTATAAGGCATTTTGCATGGTTGCTATTTTCATTATTTATTTATTTATTTTAAATCTCACCAAGTACCTCTACGTACCCCCAAGTACATGCACCCGTTTGAGAAACGGCGCCCTAATGCATGTGAGTGTGACCAAAATATTAGGGACACCTCTCAGTATAAACCAGTACAGTTCAACAGCAGTCTCGATAATAATCATGAATACATGAAATTTGTGTCGTACAGTAGACAGAGCACCTTCTAACTACCCAGCACCAGACGGACACAGTTAGCAATTAGCTGTTGAGTTAAGCTGATATTTTCTTGAGGGAAATACTTTCACGTAACTTTAGGCTACACTTCCTACCCGTCAAAACGCGAATGGATTTTTTTTTTTTTTAATGCTGGACCTCCATTTTGTTACCCTGAGATGTGGCTGAAGTCTCACCTGATTGGTGAGATCAGATTTTCCCCTTCGCTCGAGAGGACAACCCAAAAGCGTTTCACATTTGCCTGGACCAATCAGCATCCTTCATATGGCAGCTCTGGGTGTGCTTCAGGCTGTTGGTTCCAAAACAACAATGGCAATTCCTTAAAAGGTACTTATAAATGCCGCCACACTAGCAGTTATAGCTGAATAATTGTTTTTTTTCTCGACGTTTCACCGTGACGGGCGGTGACGGGCGGGTGGTTCATCCAGTCGCCTCCCGAGTGTTTTCTCCAAGCGATTTCCAAAGGCAAACATGACATGTCAAGTCTACGTACATTCGCCGGGAGAACAAAAACATGACTCATATGCGTCAACAATTATTTCAATCATTTGCGTGCGGGCTGCGCGCAAACGCATCAATAAAACTTGAAATAATTCGGTTTATCTTATTTTTAAATTGACCTCCGCGTCCCCCCCCAGGCCACAGTGGATGTGGTTTCACCTCTAGATAGCTGATATCATGTCTTAAAATAATTTGGCAAAAACATTTTAGCTCGGCCTGCTCATGCACTTCGTGGGTCTGTTGACTATTTCCTCCCTAAATTGACTGCAGGTCAAACGAAAAGCATGTTGTAGCACCTAAAATAATGCGAGAATGTGCTGTGTGTGTGACATGTCATTAATGATGGATTAGAGGTGGCGAGATGTCCTCTGCTAACGTTTCCCGAGTGTAGAGTTCTGGACCAAAATGACCACTTTGACTTGGTGCTGTGACAAAAACCACTCGAAATAACTTCTGGCATAGTTTTGCTGTTACATTTGTGAGAAATATCTCCAAAATGCTCCATTCGAAGAGATTTCAGTTTTTAATGTAAGTTTGCTTCACTTCCTTCTTTCTCTTTTTTTTTTTTTTTTTTTTTTTAGGTTAGCATTTTACCTTGTGGCCGTATTAGCATGATGATGTTATGTGGAGCTCAGAATCATCACTAAGTAGTCACACGCCGCTTCTTTTGCACATTTTCAACTGTGTTGTGAATGCAATTTTTTTTGCGATTTTACCATTAACTCCATAGCCCAAAATGAAAAAAAGTGAAAACACATTTTTAGGGAATTTGTGCAAATATATGGCACAACCCCTCAACTGAAGTTCAAACAGTCAACTCACCAAATTGCAAGTGTGATTTTTGATGACTGAACCCTTCAGTTTTTCTCTTATGCCCAAGAAGCGGCGACTAAAATGTCCCTGAGACGTGAAGTCATATCTTTTGCAGATTAAAAAAGAGTGAAAGTCGGTCCTATATCACATTAGCTTTGTCCCTGTCGTTCCTCCTCATTGTTATTCAAGGACACATACAGAAATATCTTGTCTTTGTTTGCTGGCAGATAGAAGATACGGCTGCTGCGGAAGTGGTCTAATAAATATTTAAAATGCATCAATAACACGGGAGCACGGAAAAGCTAATAACGCTGGAGTGACACACAGCTGACTCAAGACAATCTGCACAGGTGTGTGTGTGTGTGTGTGTGTGTGCGTGTGTTTTCTTGGGGGTGGGGGGAGCGCATGCAGATGCCGCTCGCGACTCATTTCTTTGAGGCCGTCGTAGAAAGGAGAGCGAGCAAGAGTCTTAAGGCGTCTCCTCATCTGTCTCCCTTTCTGGGCTGCTCTATGTTCCTCCACCTGGCTCTTATCTGCTCCTGCTCAATAATGTTCAAACGCACTGGAGCACTGAAAATTAGGCGTTTGCAAGTTTCTTTAAGTCTGACGGAGAAACCAAGACTGAAAGCTGCCACCTGACTTGTCTACACACACACACACAAACACACATACTCGCGCGCCGGCGCACCGAAAAATTCTGCTCTAACTGCAAAAGTGCGGCGCTAACAGAGCAAATACATCATGCATGAGCATTTCAAAAGGACTGTCAGTACAGCATCTTGTTCCTGTCGTCATCCAGCGCTCGATCTTCCTCTCCAACGCAAAGAGCTGCTCCCATTTCGCCAGCGCTTGGATGACAGACTTTCCTCTTCCCTGCGCCGTTGATGAAGCTTCACAAAGCGGCAATTTTTCGTTCTTGTTGTTGTCGTTATTCTAGCAGTTGAACCGTCTGTTGAGGTTCCTTAAAAAAAAAAAAAAAAAAAAAAAAAAGTTCAGCCGGCTCTGCGCGGCTCAGCAGACGCGCAGACAGCAGCTCCAAAGAGTTAACAAGTCTCTGTTGGATTAAATGACCATTAGCAGCAGACGGGATTACCAGGCGGCTCCACAAAGAGGGCCGCACGTGGGGTCATTGTGACCCAACTCTGCCAGGCCGGTTACATCAGCGACTGAGAATCAGCCTCCTTCCTCGCCCAGACATCCCTGCATCGCTGACTGTGGTACCCAACACAGCAGACGCATATACACACACAGGAGCGCAGTATAGAGACGCCTGGGTGTGTGTGTGTGTGTGTGTGCGCGCGTGTTTATTCTTGGTCAGACGGAGGGATCCCGTGGCTGCAAGACAAATTTGGAATGGCGCAAGGTCCAATATTTTAGTATATCAGTTACAATGTTCGGTCAGACTGTCTGTCTGTCTGCTTGTTTGCCTGTCTGACTGTCTGACGGTGGAGGAGTCGAGGGGGATGAGGATGGACGGGATGAGGGGGGGTCTCCTGCTCTGCGTGAGAGCAAAAACAAACACACACACACGCGCGCACACACAGAACCAGAAGTGACCACGATTTGAAAAATACCAGTAAATTCATGCACATAACAACAAAAAAAGTCAAATTTAGTTCAAAACAAAACACAAAAAACAAAACATGAGCAGTAATGCAGCAGTAATATTTTTTTCTCCTAGAATTACATTTTTTTTTTATCCGCCCGTGTCTGCCAGTAGTCTCACCATTAATCTTCATCATGAATTTATTTAGTATTGTAAGATTATGCCGACTGCTCGTGCAGTCCGGCCTCCCGCACCAGATGTTGATGAATGGCTTCAACAGTTCTGACTTTGGCGCCCCCGTGTGGCGGAATACGAAACGGCGGCGCGGCAGACGGCGATTCCTCTTGTGTCACCTCCGGTGGGGGTCGGCAGGCTTTGAAGGAGCGCCCGGACGCCCCCCCCCCACACACACACACACAACACACACACACACACATGCACGCACGCACGTTTATCGGACACGTGGGCCCCGGCCATTGTGACTTTTGAGGAATCGTGCAGGTTCAGATGGGAAGTTGAAGCCTCGTGATTCGACTTGAGACGCGACGACCCACCTCGGCTCAACTCAGACATCATGCTGGTGGAAATCTGAGCATATCGATCATCATCCACTTCAGTCATTTTTCCCGACCGCGACATTAATAATGATCTTGTAGGGAAAACACAATCAGCCCATTAAACCCTGCCCCTTCTTCTACTAAAGGACATAAATAAATTATATACTGCCGTTAAATTAGGTCCAAATACCCTGAAACATCTCGTTTTAAACCATGGCGCTCGAGTTAATTGCGACAAATGCAAATAATGGTGGCAAAAATAACGTGTCTCAATATAAGACATGCAGACAATACTTGTTCATGAAGATTAATATAGTGTTTGTTTCTGCCTTTGAATGGAATATGTATGTGTAACATGCTTATAATTGAACCATCTTTTGCTTTTGACAGACACCGATGAGACTTGAATGGTCGCGCTCAGCTGTTTTCACTGTAAAACTGTTTAGAGACATCCGTTTTAATACAAAAAAAAAAAAGTATATATATATGTATATATACACACTTTACCCGAGGGGCCTGCATGTCTGCTGGTCCTGCGAATCAGTCAGTTTAATTACTTGTTTTGTGTCAACTTGTTACTCCAGCAACATGTTTGTTCGACATTTCACAAAATGTACAATTATCGAAGGCCACAACTGGAGTTTCCCCGCTGTGACACACACACACACACACACGCAGGCACACACACGCGCGCGTGGTCAGCTGACTGCAGATGAGCCCACGTTCGTGTGAGACAATTCAATTCAGCATGAGAGATATCCGAGGCCTGCGTGCCGTGTTCACTCTGCACCAGCAGGCGGCGACGCGGGAGCCTCGTTTTCCCACGAGGATCCGCCGCTTCGCCCGCTGCCACCTTCCTCCGTCACCGAGGGGATGCTGCTGTGGGGGCCAAGGCAGTTGCTGTAGCAACCAAAGGCCACGACACAAACACTGTCAGCATTTTTTCCGCATCCCTTTTAGACTCCCTCGCCATGGTTGCTGTCAGCTCAGTGTCAGCGGTCAGACTGATCCTTTGTGACGCCAGAGTGTGTGGACACACGCGCTCTCCACCTTGTGTGTGTGACTCATGTGATCGCGCGGAACCTGCTCTTTTTCGTAAACAACGCCAAACTGCGTGTCTGAGAATCCTGAGCCGGCTTGTATCCTAGCAACAGACAGACTGGTGCTGGAGAGCTATAAATACATTTTGAGTGTGCGTGCGCGCGCGCGCGTGTGTGTGTGTGTGTGTGTCTCTGTAGCCTAGAAAAAAGATCAACAAAGGAAAAGTGAGACGTGGGAAAAAAAGAGAAAGTAAAATTGAAGAGGAGGGGGATGGGAGAAGGGCGAGACGGAGGAAGGGATGCAGCGTCGGGGCGCGATAAGCGGCGAGAAAATTAACTGGCGGTCTGAAGTTTGCGTCGAGGTTTCATCATGTTCTCGCCATGTTACGCGTTCCCCGGGCGCCCGCTCGTCCCGCATTAAGCGAGGCCGCTCGCTGGGGCGTGGTGCTTGCAGTGGCCCCGTCTCGCCACAAGGTGGGTGAGCTGTTCCACTTCTCCGCGGGAAAGGGGGGCGGCAAAACAAAAAAAAAAGGAGGGCGGAGGGAGAGAGTGAGGAAGCGGGGAGCATGAGGCCGGCTTGATTTGGTGCCAGGGGCAGTCCTTTTTATGTTCTCCTGTGTAGCCGGGAGGATATATGAATGAAAGAGCCTCCTCATGCGAAGAGCCGAGGATTCTCTGCATTATAATATCACTCCCCCTCCGCATGAGTACCTACAGTGAAGACCTTTTTTTTTTATAAGGGAATCACGCAGCTCGCTGCATAAACCCAATGGAGGACCTATATCTTCCCCCGCACAAAACAAACATCCCTAAACTCTCTTCAGACTTGGCATCCACCCGTTGTGCCGCAATCTGCATCTCATGATCTTTGTTAGACGCTGAATGCGCGCAGACACTTGCTCATATCAAACCCCTCCAGAGGGCCGAGATTTACTTGCTCCACTCGCTTCAGTTTTTTTTTTTAATGTCGTCACATCACCAGAAATGCCAGCAGATGGATTTTTTTCTTTTTTTTCGCCTCACCTGCACTAAATATGTGAAAGATATCAAATATGTAAGACAGGATATGGAGGCAAGACACCGAAATACAACGTGCAGTGCACCTGCAGGTCATTTACGATCACAAACTTGGTATCTTGGTGACTACATCTGCGTATGTGTGTGTTTGTGTGTGTGTGAGTGAGTGAGTGTGTGTGTATGATCCTTCTTCCATGTCAAATAATTCCTCATTCGGAGCAGATATTATACTTCACTGCCTTATCTTAAAAAAGGCCTTAAAGTCAGTGCTGCAATAGGGTCCTTAAAAACCATCCGGTCTGCCAAATTTATATTAGAAAATTTATTTGCCAGTAGTTCCTGTTGAGACTAAAACTGCTGTGATGCTTTTATCAAACCATGAAATTTATTAGGTTATTGACTACAACATGAAGGAGCTTGAATAACATTTCGTGGTAAACCCACAGATAAACATCACTTATCTCTTTTAGTCTCATGGTCCTCGACTTGGTTCTCCGTTGCCATCATTCAGAGACGCGGCTGGCAGCTGTTTTCAATAACAAAAAAACCTGACATGAACCTCGCAGATGCGCCATCTGGTTCGTCAGGCGCCGTCAAAAACATCGACCGGCGATAGGGGAAAAAAAGGATTTTGGACGACTCTTAAGTCTTAAGTCTCGGCAAGTTCACTTGCTTTGTGAAGCCCATCCACCCTCTGCAAAGCTACCACGTACCATGTAACCACAAGCTATCACTGGCGTTATGACTCAGTTCTGGTCAATTTCCATAAGCTCAGGTCAAATATTTGGGGGATTCCGGCCACCAGAGTCTGACGGAACATGAAGCAGCTCAGTGTGAACCACGCATGTGCCAGGATGAAGCCCACTGAGGCTCCAGCGAGAACCTTTAGTCAATCCAAAACTAATTTTCATCTTCCTATTCCATGACATCAACAGTAATGGGCACGATAAATCAAGTTTCAGTTGTTACATTACTTCTCCTCGCTTATTTCATTTTCTATATTAGATGCTGGTGTTCAGTGGTTGCCTGAAGTAACTGGTTATTGTTTGGTTTTTTTTTTTTTTTACATCAGGTCATAGTGGTGCCTAAAATGCAATCCATCAGTTCATTTAGAAAATGTAATTTACCCGATTGCCACGTCAAATAATTGTGCAGCTGCGCTGGGATTTGCATATTAACCATGTGGAATCCTCTTTTTAAAATGAGAATTATTTGGAATGGCGCGGCAGGTTCGGGCAGCAAAGACGCCGCAGCGGCGCGACCTCATCATGAAAGCCACTCATGCAAGTGCTGGATGAGCAAAACAAGAGCAGAAGACGCATAAGAAGGTTGTTTTCCTTTTCTTTTTTTTCCCCCGCTGACAGTCTCTCCCCATTAATGTGCGAGAGGTTGTAACGCTCGCAAACACATTAAACCGGGCGTCATCATTTAGTTTAATGACGCGCAGGCGCCGCTAGACGGGAACAGAAACGGCTCACTTGTCAGACAAAACCTCGAAAATCTGTCTTTCGAGACAGACTTTCGGTCTCCAAAGAGATTCTGGAAAACTGTCCGGCGTCTCAGGGGCGGCAGACGGCAACTTGCCCACACCGTTCTAGGTGGGGGCGGGGAGTTGCTGACGTCACCTGGGGCAATCCTCCGGCGGTGGAAGGAATACTTCGAGGAGCTCCTCAATCCTACCGTCACGCATTCCCAAGGGGAAACAGAGCCGGGGGACCTGGAGGTGGGTCGTCCAATCACTGGGGCAGAAGTCGCCGAGGTAGTGAAACAACTTCGCAGCGGTGGAGCTCCGGGTTTGGATGAGATCCGCCCAGGGTATCTTAAGGCTCTGGATGTTGTTGGGCTGTCCTGGCTGACACGCCTCTGCAACATTGCGTGGTCATCGGGGGCAGTGCCCTTGGAGTGGCAGACCGGGGTGGTGGTCCCTATCTTCAAGAAAGGAGACCAGAGGGTGTGCTCCAACTACAGGGGGATCACACTACTCAGCCTCCCCGGGAAAGTTTACGCCAGGGTGCTGGAAAAGAGGGTCCGATCGATAGTTGAACCTCGGATCGAGGAGGAACAATGCGGTTTTCGTCCTGGCCGTGGAACCACGGACCAGCTCTTTACCCTTGCAGGGGTGCTTGAGGGGAAATGGGAGTTTGCCCAACCAGTACACATGTGTTTTGTGGACCTGGAGAAGGCTTACGACCGTGTACCCAGGGGCATCCTGTGGGGGGTGCTCCAGGAGCATGGGGTGAGTGGTCCCTTGCTAAGGGCCGTTCAGTCCCTCTACCAAAGGAGCACGAGCTTGGTTCGTGTAGCCGGTTGTAAGTCGGACTCGTTCCCAGTGAGAGTTGGACTCCGCCAGGGCTGCCCTTTGTCACCGGTTCTGTTCATAACCTTTATGGACAGAATTTCTAGGCGCAGCCGCGGGGTGGAGGGTGTCGAGTTTGGTGAGCAGAGGATCTCATCGCTGCTTTTTGCGGATGATGTGGTCCTTCTAGCCTCATCGAGCCGAGACCTCCAGCTCTTGCTGGGGCGATTCGCGGCCGAGTGTGAAGCGGCTGGGATGCGAATCAGCACCTCCAAGTCCGAGGCCATGGTCCTCAGTCGGAAAAGGGTAGAGTACCTTCTCCGGGCTGGAGAGAAGGTCCTGCCTCAAGTGGAGGAGTTCATGTATCTCGGGATCTTGTTCATGAGTGAGGGACGGATGGAGCAGGAGGTCGACAGGCGGATCGGAGCGGCGTCAGCAGTGATGCGGGCGCTTAACCGATCTGTCGTGGTGAAGAAAGAGCTGAGCCGAAAGGCGAAGCTCTCGATTTACCGGTCGATCTACGCTCCGACCCTCACCTATGGTCATGAGCTTTGGGTCATGACCGAAAGAACGAGATCGCGAATACAAGCGGCCGAAATGGGTTTCCTCCGCAGGGCGGCCGGGCTCAGCCTCAGAGATGAGCTCGGACATCCGGGAGGCGCTCAAAGTAGAGCCGCTGCTCCTCCACGTCGAGAGGAGCCAGCTGAGGTGGCTCGGGCATCTGGTCAGGATGCCTTCTGGACGCCTCCCGTTAGAGGTGTTCCAGACATGTCCCACCGGGAGGAGGCCTCGTGGTGGACCCAGGACCATTACACAATGTAATCTGTGATTTTGACAATCCCGATTAAGAACTGGGTAAAACTTGAATTCATAAACACTTTTCAGTTGCATTGCTGCAGCCGATGAAAACTCTGGACAGAAAACGGCAAACTGTGCAGCAGGTCCAGGACTGGAGAGGAGACCATGACCACTGAGCAACACAGAACTGGACTGGGGACTAGTTAATTAAGACTGAAGATTTACAGGAAAAAAAACCCACTTGACTGAACACCTGCTGTTGATAATGCACTAAACACAGATAAAACAAAGTGAGCAGCGTTTGAGAACGATAACTGTCAATTTAGTTCAATGCTATTTGTATGCATGTAGTTTTACTAGTAATCCAGATACATTTCAGTGTGTAAGTGTACTTCAATACAGATTTTCGGTACTCTTTCCGCCTTTGTTGAAAACCAAGTCATTTTATAAATAATTTAATTCCTCTTCCAGGATCAGTGTCAATCTGATGGAAACTGACTGATTCTACTTTTAAACATGCATTAACATCCATTTCCATTTGAAGCAAAACCCCAAATTTAATGTATAAATGTATTTTCAATTAAAAATTAAATGGAGTAACAGGAAAATAAGGTCAATCAGGACACTTTTTTTTCACATTTAGCTTTTTCAGTCAAAAACTTACCTTTAGATCCTGAGCTGGTGTCTGACAACCTCCACATCAGATCTTCCCTGCCAATGTTGATTAAAACCTCCCTGGTCACCTCCACAGATCTCGGACCAAAGACGCCCACAACCAGCTCCACTAATTCTCTGCTGCCTCGTCCTTCAATGTCGTTCATGTGCCACTCCAGCAGGTTCATTTTAAATTTCTCCTTCCCTTCAGAACTTAAACCTTCCAGCGCTTTCAAAACCGTCTCCTTAACTGAAGTCATCGTTGCATCCTGAAGGATTCAAAGTGATCAGAGGACATTTGTGTCATATCTCCACTGCAGTGATGAAACATTGATGTCTTTGCACCCGTGTAATCGTTTAAGTCAAGACAGTCCTGTAAAACTTCGATACAATGACGCATTTGGTGAAATAAATTATCTAATAAAGACAGAGTGATCAGATTGTTATTGATTCTCCTCATTTAGTCATTGTGATTTATTTCTGGTCTCTAATTCTTCCTGTCATTTCTTTGCCAAAAGCGTTCATGATCACATGTGTATTGTTGGAATATCTCTGGTTTAAAAACTCTCTCCAACTCTTTACCATCACCTTAATTACAAAGAAAGGAAATACATCTATGTGATCATTTTCTCATCCTCACTTGAAAAGCTTCTGTCACACATGCTTCATTCAGACATTATTGTGTACAACGTTACGGGTCACATGTTCAATCACCATCCCTCCTCAGTTTGATTAATACCATTCAGAGGGTGTTATGTCATTGGCATGTATCATTGACTGTGGTCAAAACGAGGCTCATTCTCAGCCTGCAGCTGTTGCATGTAAAGCTGTGCTGTGTAAACTGTGTCTGATATGACACACACTTCCTTCCTTCAGCTTCATTCAGAGGAGTGTATCATGGGCCGGGCATGAGTCCAGTACATTTTGGGTCTGATCAATTGAACTTGGCCAAAAAAATTCTTTAGACTGGCTTTGGCAAAGATCTGCGCTCTCTGAGGACCCTTTTGTCATCAGAATGACCCTACCAGGCTGTTTTCCATAGGATGGTGCAGCATGGGTGAAGGGGTTACCCATTAACTCATTCTCTTCAGTTTTGATATCATTTAATAAATATTACACCATTAGCTTGTTATTTTTTGAGATCAAGACCATTTTCAACCTGCCACTATTAACTGAAGGTTGTATTGTGTGGAGTGTGTCTGGTGTGACATTACTCACTTGCTGGCACTTTAAGGACAGTTTCTCTGGAGAGAAAGACGATAAAAGGCGACTTAGACTTATTTTACATTCATCACATCACAGAGATGAATCACAAACCGAGGGACTTATGGTGGTGATGTAGTGAGAGTAGCAGCTTTCCAGGGATGCTGCCGCTCGGAGTGCGTAAACCTTTTCATATCGAGCCACTTTATAAAAGCAAAGACTGAAAACGGAGACGTCTGAAGGACGAGAACACGCGAGCGGGACACTAAGAAAACCCAGCCATCCTCATTCAAAACACTTTCAAGACGTGACATCTGGAAAAAAAAAAAGAAAGAAAACAAAATGGTCGAGGTGATTTGAGCCCATGTGTCTGCGCCCAAAAATAGAACCTGAAGCTCTG
>CAAKHG010025673.1:17908-28150 GCA_901007715.1 Dactylopterus volitans | reverse complement strand
CGGCAGTGGCCTGTGGGCTCACCCCTGAACTGTCACACACACACACACACACACACACACACACACACACACACGCACACACAAACACAATCACCCCGTCTCCGGATGGTGTCCGACTTTCCCACCTATCGTGCATAGGAGGGATCATCTGCTGTCCAGTTTCAGGGTGTAAAAGCCGATTTCGCCTCCACCGTAATTGGTGTGAGAGCTGCTCCTCTTATCAATTTTTACCGTTATTACTATTATTATCATCATCCGGCCCCCCAACCCCCACCCCTTCCTTTGTGGTTGTTGGTGGCTGAAACTTTGCTTGAGCATCAAAACGTGCAGCATCTTCAGGAGATGTGAGCCGTTTTCATCATTCTTGCATGTGCTGGTGTTTTTATGGTACTATTTGAAAAAAAAAAAGTTATAATGAACCCTCTGGATTGGATGATCATAATGATGGGAATAAATCACATGATCTATGCCAGACATGACAGCTTGTAAACAAAGTCTCGTTAGGGAAGCCATTTACTGTCATCAGCAGTGCTGCTGAACAAACTGAGCACAATTTTTTTTTTTTTTTTACTGTTTGTAGTACGTGCATGAAAGTAACACATAAAGTCAACGCCGTCATGGGTTTGCACCATCATGTTTATGTGTTGACATTCGTGGCCACGGTCAGAATTGTTTCTCAGACCGTCAAAACGCCAAAGCAGAATCAAAAGTAATGAGCAACACCAAGAAGAAATGCGAGCCAAGCAGCATCTGAGTAAAAATGTAAGCATTTCATGAATTGTAAAGCAAAAGCATACTATTGTAAACGCATAAATTATTTAAAAGCTGCAATTCCCGCCTAACCCTAACCCACCCGATCATTATCCTGCTTGTCTGTAGACTCAAGTGCAGGTGAAATTATTTTGTAATCAGGGATGTTAAAGCTTAATCATCAAGTGATTATTATTATTATTATTGTTATTAAGAATTTAGACATTAAGAGCGACAGTAAATCAGCCTATACAGTCCATCAGCAATGTACTGTACATCTCACATACTGTACCGTCTCTCTGGAGATCACGTGTGTTTACTTTTACACCACAAGAGGGCGCACTTCAATTAACGTCGTCAATGGAAAAACGCCGACCAAATTCGTTGCCAATGGGTGTAAATGTCGACTTTTCCGTCGGCGACGGAGTGACTGGTCTCACCTGCGGTGGAGAAACGCGTAAACATGGTGGCAGCTACA
Source organism: Dactylopterus volitans (assembly GCA_901007715.1). Classification (NCBI taxonomy): domain Eukaryota; kingdom Metazoa; phylum Chordata; class Actinopteri; order Syngnathiformes; family Dactylopteridae; genus Dactylopterus; species Dactylopterus volitans. Next base: position 26,922 of record CAAKHG010025673.1, on the reverse strand, counting down.
CACTCGACACCGACAAAAAAAAAAGTGCAGTTTGGAGATCTTATTTTTCCTGAAGCGGAAGTGCGCCGCTCACGTTTGAATGTTGTTTGAGTCGGCTTAATTTGATGAGATTATAATGAGGTTTTTGTGCTGCACCATAAATTCAAATTATGCGTCGTAGTGATGCCAGAAACGGGTTTTGATAAAGGGAGGGGGGGGCTGCTGCCTTTCAGTTCTATTTTATTGCTGCTATTTTGCCTGTCCCTTGTTCCATTTTGACATAAAAATGAAATGAAAATTGGAACCGTCAGTTGCTTTTTTTTATTGCGTCATCACTTTTCAGTTTTGTCTATTCTTTGTTCCATTTTGACAGAAAAAAAAATGAAATTCAAATTGGAACTTTTATTCATTTGTTTTTTGTTTTTTATCAGCGCTTTGTCAGAAAAGGTGGTTATGTTTCGAATCGGAGTCTAATGAGCGTCAGACATCGTTAAGAGATGTATTTTTGAATGAGGTTTTTATAGTTATCGTCTTTGTTGTTAGTTGGCACACACCCGCAACGACCTCAAGCTAGATTCAAAAGGTTTTTCCCTAAAAAAAACAAAACAAAAAAAAACACCATTATTAACAGCTTAATGGACGATCAAAATCATCCTCAGTTGCAGCGCTACTGTACGGGAAAGAAAGGGGAGGGGGGTGTGTAAAGGGCAAAACTTAATCCAGCTCGCGAGAGTTAGTCTGCAAGGACGGCGCTCGCCCTTAATGCTGCCACGGCGCGTTGGAACAAAACTCCAGTACTTTGTCATCGTTACATCACTTAAAAAAGTCGGCACCCGACAGCTGCGAGTGCGAGTTGAAGGGCAGAACTCCGCGCTCCCACCCGACTACCGGTGCTAGCTAGCGGAGAGTCTTCTTCCGTGTGTGTGCGTGTGTGCGCAGAAGCATGAACTCAGAAAAGGACATGATACCAGTGAATCCCCCTCAGTACGTACAGTTCGTGGACCTGTTGAAAAGAAGTACGACGACACGCTGAAGGCGGCGCTGCGCTCAGCCGCCGACTGTTGCCGCATGCCACCGCACGCCACCGCACCCTCGCACCGTTTCCTCATTCTGCTTGTTAGTTTTTAGGGATAAATCATTACTAAAATAAGTCAAAATGGAGCACATCTCTTGTTTTCCCCCCTTTTCCCGACATGTAGTAGCGGGTTTTTATCGATAATATCTGCAGTCTTATTCCTGAGATGTCGTTTTCACCTCTTGCGTCGCTGCTTGCAGCTTCCTCATTAGCGGCGCGTCCAGACTGCTGCACGGCCGACTGTGCGGGGCCTTGAGCTGGATTACTGGAAAGACTATTTTTTTTTATTGTTATAAATTACTGTGTATCAAGTAATCTAACCATCTAATCAATTTCTACTGATAATAACACAGAATATAAGATATCCCGATTACAGTCCTTTTTGCAGGACTGATTAGAATAAGACTTCTTGCGGACTTGAGCCGGCCCGGTCCGGCATGCCACTGATGGCTGGCCGTGGCGCGGCGCCGGCTGAGCGCCGGCTGAGCGACGGCTGAGCGCCGGCTGAGCGCCGGCTCTGCTAATGGGCGCGCCACCATTTCATTTCTCAGCCGGGCGTTCACACGCTATTCTCACGCTTGGAATCAGTCACTTTGAGGGCTATGATAAGCTTCCCTCTGACTATCTGCATATTTTAGATGGGCTTTTTTTTGCGGGGGTGGGGGGGGTTCCGATCTTCCAATGTTGCGTATTTCCAAGCTGCCTGAGAGTTGTTTGAGGACTTTGCGGCGTTAGTCGCCATCATCATAAATCCGGCGTCATAACTCAACTTCCTTTTGACTCGCCTCGGACATCGTCACGTTGTCTGTCCCATCTTTCACGCGACTGGCAATGTAAGCTAGTCGTGACGGATGCGGGCTAACTTTTGTCCTAGATTGTGACCAACGTGGTCATAACAGTAATGGTCCTGAGTTTTGAAAATGCTGTAATTGCTGCATATTGATTAATTCGGTCGTTTCACTGTGTCTTAGCAACCCGTTTTTTTTTTTCCCCGCCGCGGCACATCCAGAATTTTTATTTAAGTGCTTGATTTGAAAATTAAAATGACTCAAGTTATTTACGTGATTGCTGGAGTAATGCGCGGATGAGGCAATCAACGGCGAATGTATCTTTGCCACAGCAAAGGAATATAATTGGAACGAGGCTGTAATTGCAACCATTTTCTCCCAGGTACTTGGCTGTTAACTGGAACAGAAAATACAAAACGGCCACATAACCACGTTTAAATGGCGCTGGGCGTAGCGTTACATTAGCATAGCGGCAGCTGTGCGGAAACTAGTTTGGTGTGTTTGTAGTCCTCATGTAATTGCAAACAGGATGGCTCTGTTTCACTGTTGCTGCCAAAACAAATGCTGAGGACACTTTGACTTTAAGTGCATTTTTTTTTTTTGAATTGTTGATTAAAATACTCCTATAGCTTAGCTGACTATTTTTAGCTGTACTTTGTTTGGGATGTGGCATTGAGTGACCACTGAGTGTTTACCACAGAATATAATGCAACACCCCTGTCATAAATTCTCTCATCAGGCGGAGTTTTATGTTGAATTTTTATCTGTTTGAGAGAGGTGTTGACATATTTTGATGATTGCTATCGGGACCGTAATTTGCGATGCTGTTGTCTTGTGTGCCCAAAATATTGGGGACGCCTCTTAGTTAGGGGTGCAACGGTTCACCATACCAGCCGTTCGCTTCAACTTTCGCTTTTTAAGTTGCGGTTCTGTTCAAACTTCGGTTCGGACATTTAGCAGTCGCTTGAATCCGTGATTTTCAGCAACAGAAAAGGGACGCATGTCCAACGCCATGAAAACCCCAGTAGTTTTGGTAATTAATTTTGCTCGCTCTGATTTCGGACCAAGTTTCATTATGAAGGCTTCGTGAAGATCCGGCTGTTGTCGTGGGGTCGTCGCTGCTGCGCCGGGCTGAGCGAGGTCTCTGTCAGCGTGATATCTCTTCATACGCGCTAGCATGTTTGAGGCGTCACCCCCTTGCTCCCACAGACGGCTTCGCTGATCACAAACGACAAATAACTTGCGTCTTGATAACAACACGACCGCCAGCCTCTGTAGTCTCAACTGGAAATCCAAAATGCCTCCATACGGACGAGAGAAGAGCCGCTGGAGGGTTCTGCTAGCTCAGGTTTGTCCACCATTGACAGGTGGTGAGAGGTGATGCTGCGTTCAGGTGCTCCTCGTAATTTTTTTGACATGCGCGACCAAACCGCGGTTCCAGATGAGAAAACGAGTCACTAAACCGAACTCCTCGGAACCGCCGTTTAGCGGTACGGTTCAAAACTGTTACACCCCTACTCTTAGTGTAACCCAGTAGAGGTCAACAGCATCCCAGACTACAGTCCCAACAACAATCACTCAAATATGTCAACACCAACACAAAAGAGGCCCTCTGAAGGGCTGTTGCATTATATTCTATGGTGAACATGCAGTGGTTTTGATGTTCTGGCCGATCGGTGTTCATATCAGTCATGCCATCCCTAACACAGGTCCAAACTCAACCCAGCAAGACGCTTGGCGAGTGCGTTGGATGAACAGTCAGCAAAAGAAAGCACATGGATCCAGAGAGATTCTTTTCTTTTATAGTTCGAGGTCGGTGACACCCTTGTTATAATTTGCTCCTCCAAAAGGCCTTCAAGTCATGTCAAACTGGCCGCGTGCTGTGATGTGGTCCTCAGGTTCTTTCGGCACGCTTAATGATTTAGATATCAGTGACAGGCACACCTCCCCATCCTCGTGTCATCATCACGGTGCATATCAAGGAATATTAGCTGCCCTTTAATGATCTAATGCCTGAGCAGAGATGGCTCTGAGGATTCTCAGTAATCCAGGTCGCGGGAGAATTAAGTAAAAGGTGAAGCGAAAGCAAAAAAAAAAAAAAAAAAAAAAAAGCAAGCTGCTTTTTGGTGTTGAATGACGAGGCTTCTGTGGAGTGTTGGACTCCTTCGTTCTCAACCCTGGCAGATCTTTGCCTGAGGTGTGTGCTTTTGTCTGGCTGTGTGTTTGTAGTGTACGCCCGTGCGCGTTAGCGCCGCGCGGCGCTGACGGCTTTTGCGGGGTGTTTTCCCGCCCCTTCTTCTCTGAGGAGTGTCTTTGTGGGCTGGCAAAAATGAACGGTAGAAAGTTTTTCTAGACGTCGTTCTGTCTCACGGCAGAACCAGATGTTCAAGGGAAAAAAAAAAGTTAGCTTTTTTACTTTGAAATCGATCAAGTAGTTGTTTGGGATATGAAATATCAGAAAATGGAGGAAAAGTGTTGACAGTGTTGTCATTAGGCTCGTCTCGATTTGAGATGGATTTAGCGCTGGCTGATATGGCAAAGAATGTTATCACAATATATTTTTGTCATATGGATCGATCTCGATTTTTATCGCGATATTTAAGTTTTTCTCAGGTCTCAGGTGACTGAAGGGGTTCGTGGCGTTTCCCTGACCTGGTCGGTACCAACCGCCGGCGCATTTCTACAGACCGGCCTCATCTGCTGCTCGTATCCGAACCACTTCCACACAACTCATGTTGTGTTACTGTGTTTTTTCAACAATACCTTCAGTTCCGTGTGATGTAGCGATGCCGCTCTCACGTTCCGCATTATTTCCGCCGTCCTTGACTTCAGTTTTGCTCATTTTTTTCCCCTCCTTTTTTACATCTTCTCTCTTCAGCTTCTCTCTCTGTTTACCTCCCCTTACAACTGCAGCCACGCTAACAATGACAAGTGTCCGTATCCGGCCTGCATAGCGTACGGTAGCCGGCGGACTCTGATATGCTGTCGTTGCGGTTGCTTTTGCCATATGATAATGATCAAAAATGTTCCATGCTGATAATTGAGATCGATCAAAATTTTATCACGATCCCGAACTGAGATCATATGATCCGCCAGCCCTGAACTGATTCATATTCTTCTTACCGATCCACAGTCTCATTGATTCCCTATTATTCCAAAGCTCGCTTCTTGCTGGCGGTTCGTAAGTGTTTTTACTGGCATCAAGCAGGCAATTAGCCATTCGACTATTTCTGTGGTGTGAACACATTACCATGCCTCGCCGGGATGGCCAAAAAGCAGAAAGGCACATTACTAACGCCACGGAGGCTATCCAGCAGCCGTCAGATGAATTACTAAAGAAGGACTCTCCTCTGTCCAGTTTCATTGACCCCGCGGTCACGTGGACCAAAGTGCTGTCAACTATGAACCCAGCCTTTTTGGATGTTTTCCTTTGGGACCTATCAACAAATTGCCGGCTGTCCTCCTGCGCCACTATTTTGCCATATCATACATTGGACGTGTCCGTGGCTGATGGGTCCATGGCCGATGCTTCGCCCCGTGTGAAACCACAACCTTCACCCACTGGGGCGACCCTTTCTGGAGCAGCTGCACCGGCTGTGGGCCTCTGACCCTGCTCCAGCCGGGACAACTCCGGCAGTGGCACCGGAATTTGCTCTGCCCGGGACGACCCCTCTTTTCTCAATAGCTGCACTGGCTGCTGCTGTGACCAGCACGCGCCCCGCTGCCGTCACAGCGGGACCTGCTGCATGGGGATTGACTGTGCACCGTGCTCCCGGGCAGCCAAGCAGTGCAACCACTCGCAGTCCAAATGCGCCTTCTGCGGCATACAGTAGGTCATCCCATCCAAAGTCTGCCCCAGCAACCACCGCAAATCAGTTACCCGCTCCTGCTCTCTTTCCCCTGGCAACTTTAATCATATGGGGCTCCATGGTAAGAAGCATCTGTGTTGCAAATATGACCACGAGCTCTTTTGCCGGAGCAAAAAACCCCGACATCCTGGAGAAACTCCCAGGACTTCTGGATTGATAGTCCACATCGGTACAAACAACCCTGGCCACCACCAGTCCGAGCTGACAAAGGCTGATGTTATCCAGCTTTGTAATCTTCTCAACAGCTGTGTGGAAAAATCGCATTCGGTTCTGGTCCAATCAAAGTCCGGTCCAAACCCCGCCCCAAAGGCCGCGGTGCGGGGCATTTGATCTTCAGTCTTCACACCTGGCTCCAGTCTGTACGTCCGGCAAAAAAAAAAAATATTGGTGCTGCCAGCCCTTGTAGATGGAGGGTCTGGAGAGTCTGATTCACTCTATCACTCTGCTACAGAAATCCCTGTAACGATAAACCGCAGACCCACGCCCAGTCATCTCCCTGCGACATGCAGGAACGTTAACAATTTATTACCATCCATCAGTCCCTCACACAGCCAGACACCACAAACAATAACAACAATTTAAAAAAAAAATAAAAATCTTTATCAAATATCAGCTCGCTCACGAATGAGCCGTGCTTAGTCGATCATCTCAGCAGCTCCCATAACCAAGACCTCACCCCACTAACTGAGACCTGGCTGGGTAGAAATGGTGCAGCGGTGCTGATAGAGACGGCTCCTCCTAATTTCAACTTCATCCATCCCATCAGATCTGATAAGAGAGGTGGTGAGGGAGCTGCCGTCTTCTCTGATTTTCCCAGCTCCAAGGAAGTTCTCCTCTGAGAGCTCACGATTCGTGAATGCCGCGCCGTATGGATGAACTGCGCTGCAATATTGATCATTGCGGTCTATCGTCCACCAAAACTCGAATACAGCTTTCTTTATGCACTCTCTGGGCCGCTGTCCAGGGCATCCACTGATTCAGACTGTTTTAATCATCTGAGGTGATTTTAATATTCATGTTGGCCGAGATGCTGTAACATTAATTAGCCCTTTGGAAGCATTTGACCTTATCCAGCATTTGCCTGGACCCCGCACACAATCCCTGACTCCATCATATCAAAAGGACTCAATATTACTGCACCCTGCGTCTTCAATGTTGCTATTCCAGATCACTGCTGCATATTTTCTTAATGTGCCTGTTTTTGCTGTAAAACAGATGCACACATGACCACAAAAATGTGCATTGTTGATAATGATATAATCGCAGGCTTTTAGAAAAGTGAACATTTTAAACTTGAAAATACACACTCTCAGTGACAGCCATCCCTCACAACCATTCCTCTTAGGAACATAATCATGGCTTTTTGTTTTGTGTCTGAGTAAATAAACACCCTTCCCCAGGACTTGAGAAAGGCCCCTAAGCTGAGCACCTCTCAGTGGAGGTTAAAAGCGTTACTCTTCACAACTGCGTATGGCTAAGTTCATATTGCGTGTATGTATTTTGTTTGTATATTTCTGTATATTTGCACTGGACATTGTGTTAATGCACACTTTCTCTTGGATGTTCACAATTTTATGACTCTTTCCAATTAATGTAAAGCACATTGCGTTGCCCCGCGTATGAAACGAGCTATACGACTGAATTGGGTTGAGAATGCTAACCGTTAGCGTAGCTGTGTACCACTGCAAAATACATTATTCTGGTATTTTCAGTGTAACGCGGAAACTGGGCAGAGTGGCCATCAAAATCTGTTTTTTGCAGTGTTGCGGCTACACGACGGACAAAATATCATACATTGCAATTTTTGCCAGATGCCTGGAAACCCATATCGAATATGACAAAATATTTGAAACTGTAAGTGCACGCACAGATCATTTTATTTTGACCAGCGGTGTAACGCAGCACAAAAAAAAACAAACAAACTGCCAGCTTCAATGTGAAAAAATAATAAAAGAGGGGACTCATTTAAGACACTGATGCAACTCTGAGAGAACCTGGAAGCTTCTTTCAAACCAGCAACAAAGTTAAAAAACAAATTTACATATCGGATAAAGTGAAATGTGGATTGAATGCCAGTTTTCTGCAAAATAAGAATATTACAGGTATAGTCATGTATTTCTTAACACGACACAAGTTGTTCGAATTTTGGAACTTTTTCAGCTTTTGAGAAATGTTGACGTTTATGAGCGCAGCGTTCTCAGCCCCGGAAGCTCTCAATGTGACTGATCACGTGGCGCCTGACTCTGGCGTCACCACTTTCACTGCATCACAAAAAAAAAAAAAAAAACAACAACTTATGGACACATATTATTAGCTTTGATCTGCAAAATAATGTTAGGGTGAGTTATTTTGGTCGCGAAGAAGATGGTGAACGTGGCCAAAAAACAAACGCATGTTTTCTGAGGGCGGGGCATCATTTGAGATGGCATTGATGGGCTTGTCCAGTCTAACCAATCAGATGGCGCCGTGGGCAGGAGATCGCTTGACACCTCCAAATGTCAATTCCACAAGGACAGGAGTTTGCAAATTTGATTTGATTTATTTGCTATCGCGTTTGGAAAAACAACAAAAGCTGACAATAATAAAAATGCAAGATTTGGGGTCCACCCTCGTTAGTAAACACTTACATTATGACAAGGCTTCAAAATGCAAATGAATTGTCAGATTGCGACTAAGCTGCGCTGCAAGCACGTCATGTAAATTGAGTTATTTGTCACGTGCGGGGGGTGACAACATGATGTCAAACAAAAATATTTACCGTAATGGAATAATTACTTGCACGCAGCCTTTCAGGGATGCAGTGCAGTAATTGTTGGCAACGGTGCCTCGTTGGTCAACATAACCTTCTACAGACGGAACAAGCAGATACAGCAAGGACGTCCAAAAACCCTGATCGCTTCAAATGGGATTAAATAGAGAGCAACTCGATGTGATTATCATGCAATCAAACACAGGCTTATCCCTTTCTAAGGGCATAAAAATAAGTGACATGCATGTCATATACAATTTCCAAACCCCTGTGGTCACACGCCAGAGGGTTCCTCCTGACAGGAGCTGCAGCAGTATAATTATACCCCAGTGGAGTGTGAAAGTCCAGTGCTTGTGTATTCATGAAGTCAATCATATTTTAAGCAAATCACTCCTGTTGGAGCATGAACATGTCCTCTCTTTAACTTTTCATTTTCCCGGAGCTGCTCCAGTCATCGGAAAGGACACAAAACAATCAGACTTTCTATTCCAAAACTAAAATTCAGTTTCTTTGAAAAAAAAAAAAAAAAAAAAAAAAAAAAAAAAAAAGGTAAA
>CAAKHG010025644.1:13539-24899 GCA_901007715.1 Dactylopterus volitans | reverse complement strand
GACTTTCAGGGGCTTTTTAGAGTTAAAGCAAACACGAGTGTCAGTTTACTGAGAATTCCACAGTCTCTACCAGTGTGGATGGAAGAGTGTGGAGCTGACCATAAATACCGAGAATTAGTGTGTGCGTGTGTGTGTGTGTGCGCTGTTGCGTGTGTGTGTGTGTGTGTGTGAGAGAGCGAGAGAAACAGCAAACAGTATCACTGAGGATGGTTGCATCTTTGGAAATATTAGTGAACTGGACTTTGGATGCAAATGAACAAGATTTCAAAAATGAGCAAAAGCGGTTTAAAGGAAAGCCCGGGATTAGAGTTGACGTGGACTGCTGCGATTAACTCTGATGCTCCTCTGTTAAAGATTTCATTTTATCCACATGAGAATACGAGGTGAATCAAAGGGGACGACATGCAGAAGAAGTTTCCTTTAACAGTTTGAAAGAATAATAAGCTCGATGCCAGTGACCTCCATGAAAGCCGGTCCATTCCCTGACCTACAAAAGTTGTTTGTTTGAAAAATATTTGAACTGGCTGTGCCTTTTATTATTTATTTCCTGAGAAATGACATCATCCAAAATATTTTTTCATCAGAGAGCTCATCACAACAATGATGAGTGATGGCCAGATGGCCTCTTTCTCAGAAAAGACCCCTGTAAAGACATTCAGCAGCACGCACCATATGCAGTGAGAGAAATGGTGCAAAATGCCATTATTGATTGCCTTCTATTGTATCAGCTAAATGCAGAGTGGATAAGTAATTGCTTCTTTTTTAGGTCACATTGATCTTGCCATGATCTTTGATTGATCTTGTATGTTTTGATTATGACTGCTAATTTTGTATGCCAGGGTCATTTCAAATATTGTAATAGTTTTGGTTCACATGAGTCATCGTGGAGACGAAAATTGTAATCTGGTATTCTTCATGGAGGAACGTTGAATCCCAGCACATTCCTAACCCTGGGCAATTTTCAAATGAAGCATTTTCCAACCATCAGAGTCTCTGCACAAATGCTTTCTGGCCTAGTTCACATTGAAATAGCACAAACACGGCAAAAGGACAACTTGTGTCTTCATTGTTACATCAGCACTTTCTACCATATTTTTAGCATATGTTTTTCCTGCAGCCTTTGTCCATCCTCCCCACACATGTGGCCCCCAATGTCATGAGTTTGTGTTTTGACAAATTTCAGCCTCCAATTATTGCACCCATTTGTCAAATATATTTCCTGTTACATTCCTTTTTAAAACGGCTTGGATAAACCCAAACCTGCACTGTGCATGCGTCATTCAGGAAGAAGACTTTTTCTAACTGCCCCGAAAAGCTGTAAATTCAGTAATACCCCACAGTGGCTGTCTAAGATGATATTTCCGCAGCTGTTTTTTTAATCAGCCGGGCTCCTTTTGCCTTAAATTCCCCCTGACTTCACACTCCTGTCAGGTTTGAGTTAGGTTTGGTGATTACACTGGTGTGTGTGGCTGCTTGACGGTATGTCTGGCTGACGTTAGTCACAGTGCAGGATACAAGTCGTGCCACAAATGTTGCGCAGGATGAGATACAGTACGTGCTGGAATCCATCAATTTGTGGCTGTCAAATAAAATGTTGCGTCTCTCTGGTTTCAGCAACGCAACAGAGGGTCTAAGTAGCTTAGTGGCTGTTAAAAAACTGTATAGGCATGACTAAACAAGTGCTCATTTATGCTGCGTTCTTCATCTATTCCTGGCTGCGGTAAGAGGATATTTATTAGTCAACCTTTCCCTCTGTGAGAAAGTCATAAGAGTGCTGCACATAAAAGGTTTTCCATTAAAGTGGGTCATTCGGTAATAGAGACATTCATCCCAGAAATACCAAACCCAACTAATGTCAGCTCTTAAACTCACCATGAAGCAGTCGGATGCTAACTGCTGCTGAAGGATGGAATGTGCTGTGAGTCAGGTGCCAGATGTGAGGTAATTAGGCTGCGGTTAGCGGCAGATAGATAGGTGGCCTGCTGCCCCGAGGAGCCTCCGCTGGCATATGATCAGCGAGGAAAAGTGGTTCATGGCAGCTCACAGCTGTGCCCCACTGGTGCACTCTGGTGAACCGCTGGACCAGTGCCCGATATCCCGGATGAAATATGCCCGCCTCGTGCATTCCAATATAGGTATAACTAAATGCTTTTGAGGGTTATAAGAACATTGTATCCTGAAACAAGACAGCTGATTGACCAATATATTTTTTTTTTCTTTTGCTGATGTAGGTCCAAAAAGCTTGACTTTTTGTGGTGAAAATAGATAATTGTGTTCAGTCCAACAGGATCCTCAAAGAACTACAACAATTTATGGGACATCTAATTCCTGTACGTTTTTTTTTTTTTTCTTGCCCAACAGTCGGTATCAAGTGCCAGTCAGTGATTTAGGAGAACCACATGCATTACCGAGCCTCTAAATGTCCAAAACAGACAAATCAGATACTTCTAGAAAGAATTTTTTTTTCCATTGATTTTTAAGGCGAAACGATAGGATTAGTGTTTCAAAAATGATTAAATTAGAGTCATTTTGTGCAGCATCACCAAGTATTTTAACTATTTTCAATAAAAGAAATGGCTGCATGCATTTGCGAGGGGAGATAATTGTCCTGTTTGATCTCATTTCTTTGCCTCAAGATATTTGTGCGGCTGCATGTTGGCGTGAGGGTTACAGGCTCGAACGCTGGCGGTTTTCCCAAACTGACCCGTTAATTCTTTTAAGGAAGAGCATCACCTTGAACGGCTTGTCCCACCTTCTCCCCTCCCCACAGTATGGTTGATTTCACATAGCATGCCGTTAGGTTCATTAAATGTATATGATTGTGAACCTCTCAAGATCAGCAAGTGTAGGAGGAAGACGACAAGCGGCAACACCCTGCGTGCGACTGTGTGCAACAAGGTTGATGAGAAATGTGATATTTGCTCAGGAAACAGCAGCAGAACCAGAGGCAGGAAATGGAGACTACCAGTTGTCTTTATGACGATACGGCTTCCAGGTCCTCGTGGTGCCAGGCTGCTGTGTGTGAGGTTGCTACTGTTGCTGATGTCTCTGCTCGTGGAGTGAAACTTGGAACGTTTTAGTGTGATCCGCCTCGCTCAATTCTCCCTTTGGGAGTGGAGGCGGATGGGGGTCACGTAGAGTGCAGGCATACATAAAAATACACATTCTTGCTAACTTGAATAGCTTCTTTTTTTCTTTTTTTTTTTTTGTTTAAATTGAATTACCGCATCGGCACTACTATGAATCCCTCCGCACACAGAGGCCCACATCGGACATTCATGTTATGTCAGCATCTGAAATTCTTGTTGTACATTTATAGCGCCTGTGCCTCTCTGGCCTCTGGATGGTTTATGGTGTACTTTCCACAGCCCCTATGTTTATTCTCTGGCTATTCTTTATTTCCAGGGGTGTCTCCAACAGAGAGAATGAGGAGCCTAAAGTCTCCAGTCAGATCTCCGATCCCCAAACTTGGAAGCCCCATCCCCAGCCCCATGTCCGGTCTCCAGAAGCTACCCCAGTGCACACGCTGTGGCAATGGCATTGTGTAAGTATTGCTCAGATTTTGATTTTACATTCAGTATGTAAAATATTTAAACTTTTTTTCTGTTATACTAATACCAAGTTAAGATTTTAGCTGAATAAAATAACGTAATGGGGACACATTTCTGTGTCCTTATGCGCAAGATTGCTATAGTGACTCCGATCCACGGTTGTGTGTTTGTTGTGAAGCTGAGAATTTGAGCGGTTTATCGTCAGATCTTCTATGTCAAAGTTGCCATCTGGAAATGATTTTTTTTTTTTCCCTTCTTGTTTTATCACCCCGCCCGTAGTCGTAAAAGTTAAAATTCTGAGCTACGTAAGATGAGCAAAGGTTCTTCCTCGTCCGCGAAACAAAGAGTTGAGCTCCCACGAGTCGACCTGCACCAACAGGCTTTGACTGAATACCCGGGCAAATCTGTCCCATTTATCATTTAATGATAAAACCACTCCATCCTCCACGCCCTTTTCCCACGAACACATTCTGCACACACATCTCCTTTCCTGCACACAAACACATTTACCGTAGGTGTATGCACAATAAACATTAAGCGCTTACCCAGACACACACACACACACACCTCTCTGCCAAAGAAAGCACACACACCGGTAATCCCTGCTCCTATAAAAGCAGCCGCAGGTGAGCAATGATGTCATTGACTCTGTTGTTAACAAGGGAGCTCTGTAGGCGCTTTCAGGGCACAAAAAGACTGTTATAATCTGGCAGCATTTTACAGCTTTTAAACAGCCATAGAGTGCCGTGTCAAGAGTTTATCCTCGTGTCAGGTGGTTGGGAGGAGGTCACAAAGAAGCAGGGTTATGACTGAACGGTCCGGATCCCCAAATCCAGAGAGGAAGCTCTCACAGGGAACACTGAATGAACAATGCCCTTAACGACCGACATCGCTGCGTTACTGACTGCAGGCACCCTTCCGAATAAATACACACCATTCAGCTCCCAGGTGTGATCGTATAAATGTGTCGATTTCTCTCCACTGGAAACTCCACCAAGAACTTGTCACCTGAAATCCGCCCTGCTAATGTGATGAACGATGAGATTTATTCTCATGCTGAGGCATATTTGCATCGATGATTGAAAGTTCAATAAATAGACAATACAAAGACATTCCTTTAAAGGTTTCTATGTGATGTTCTACATGCTGCACTTATGGCACCCTCCTTAAAACTGTCTGCACGTATCCTTGTAAGGCAGCCAGCAGATTGCTTATCATTACATCATTTCCTATCACACATTGAAACATTTCCATTGTTCTCAGTTGCGCAACCTTATTTGACCAGCATGCCGTAATGCCGACAAGGAATTATCTTTGTGGAGTCCATTATCTTAATCTCAACTTTTCTTTACTCCGCAGACTTTGAAACTGATTTGTCCCTCCTGTCTGTGCTGTGTCAATGAGCCGAAATATCTGAATATTATCTAAATGTGATCTGCTTGACTCCCAACTTAACTGGGTGTTATTCTTGGCTGTGCCGAGTCCTGCATTTGTTTTCAGTCTCCATCGGCACAGGTAGGCACTGACTAAAAACAGAGGAGGTCTCGAGTCTTCCAGAGTTTAACCGCGCCCTCTCCCCTCGTGTCTCCATCCAGTGGCACCATCGTGAAAGCCAGGGACAAGCTTTACCACCCCGAGTGTTTCATGTGCGACGACTGCGGCACGAACCTGAAGCAGAAGGGCTACTTCTTCATCGAGGACAATCTGTACTGTGAGACCCACGCCAAGGCTCGCGTCCAGCCCCCGGAGGGCTACGACGTGGTCGCCGTCTACCCCAACTCCAAGGTGGAGCTCGTCTGAGGCGGCGACGCGGCCCGGCTATATCGCAAGAATACCTGGGGAACCAAAACATAGCCCTAGATCGATCAAGCTCTGCCGTTGCTATTTTTTGAGGGCTTGAAAATTGCTGTGTGTATTGAGATCTTTGAGACACAATGACAGAACAAGGGTGTGATGAGAATTCCTAAACTCCTGATCTAGCAAAACGCTGACGTTGTCCGCTACGTCCTGACCTAACAGCCCTCATCTCTCAATCAGTATGTTTACATCAAATTCTAGACATGAAGCAAACGATGCAACACGTTAAAGTACCCAGAAGAGCTGTAAGATGCCCCCTCGCGTCCATTAGCACCAGCAGCATGTATTACCAGAATATAACATGCAATAACAAGGGTGAGCAAGAGTTTGCAGAAAACAGAGCCAGCTATTTATGTAGGGGGAAATTAATATACCAGCGTACTCTTCCTCTCTGTTTTTAAGATCCGCATCATATTCAGTGTCCCATGAAATGTCACTGTGTGTGTGTGTGTGTGTGTGTGTGTGTGTGTGCGCGTGCGTACGCGTGTGCCATCGCAAGATTTCCGAGCTGATTGGTGTGTGTGTTGTGATGCAGAGAAGCCCTTTTTTCAGACTAATTTTGCATTTAGCGTTCATATCCGTCGTCTTCCTCGCAGCACTCGACTCCACTCCAGCTATCATTCTGTTTATCAAAGTACTTAAGGTGTAGTGATGTTTTGGTTAATGGGTTTCAAAAGTTTCAATGTTTTTTTTTTTGTTTTGTTTTGTTTTTTTTAACTACAGTATGTTACAGTTCCACCTTATACTCCTATTGCTTATGAACTTTTGTGTTTATATTGCAATTAACATGTATGCAATTCAGGCTTTTAATGCTACGAAAAATCTTAGTTTCATTGTCAGTTCACTCGTTCTGCTCATTTAAAATGTTCATAAAACAATAAGCAATAATTCAGCGCGTGCCGATTTGCAGCAGATAAAATTACCCGTGCCTAAAATGCCGTTATGCTTTGGTGAGAAGGTTTGCAGAACTACAACCTCACGTAAATGGCTCCATATGCAACTATGCAAGCAACACCTTCTGACATTCTCCCAGACGCCGTCACAACAGTCTCGTTTTATAAATGCAGTAATACGAGTCATAAGCAGTTGCAAGGAATGACATGCTAATGAAAAAATTGCATGCACGCGCTGGTTTTTTAATCAGCTGAACCGTGAGAGACACTTCAGCTGTCACTAATGTTCACGCTGAAGAATCCCCATTCATAAAGTCAGCAGTGCAGAGTTCACTGGGCCTCTTATTCAAAAAAAAAAAAAAAAAAAACATGACAGGTTGACACCAGCCTGCTCCCTGCCCCTCATGACAACCATTAAAAGTGGTCACGTGCATTGATGCGCTGGACGCGGCCGTAGAAATGCGCTTCGAGCTTGTCAGAAGCTCCACAACCCGCAGCATTCGAGGAGTAGAACTCGCTTACTTGTAGTTCTACTCGTAATTCTGATTCAGCCAAGTCCATAAAGAAAAAAAAAAAAAAAACTAGAGAAGTCAGAGAGAGAGGGCGTATCCTTTCATGGCAGAAACTCTGTCGGCAGGAGGAGCGCGTGCTCATCGTGTCTGCCGTACGTGGCCATCGGTGGTTTTTATTGTGAATAGTGAAGCGAGCCGGGTGGTGGAGACCGACCGCGTCTCAAGCTTAGCCGCGCTTCTCTCACAGCTACTTCTATCCTCTGAAATGGGAATGAAAAACTGACATCTGCCGTGCTAACATCAACCTTTCTCTTCGAGATCAGGCGTACCAAGCTGCCGGCGTGCCGCCTCGGCTAGTTATCTTGTAAATTATGTGAAAGTTTATATTGCTGCCATTCTTGTACATAGTTGTTTAATTGTGTTCGCATTAACACATATAACATGTGCCTTTCCATACGCTCGTGTCATCGGACGGTTTCCATGACGCACATATTCCTCCTGTGTTTAACTTATTGTTCTACCAACACTTGTCTGTTTTGTTTTCTGAGTCTTCTTATGTGCTTTTTTTTTTTTTTTTTCAGGGTTCAAATAAAATGAGAAGTGCATTACCATATATGGATGAATCGCGTTCTTTGCTGGTATTAACTATACACACCCATCAAGCGTAACATTACGACCACGGCATGTTTTCCATAGAATATAATGCAGTCTTAAGTTGATTTTTTTTTTTTGTAGTGAGTCTGTACTTGCTTATAATGAGAGGTGTCCCTAAACTTTTGTCACCCTTGTGCATATGAGCGGGGCGACCAAAATATTTCCAATCCAATATATAACGCCGCCTGAAGGGGGAATTTATCGCAGAGCTGAATCATTATATTCTTTAGCAAACATGCAGCGGTCATAATGTTATACTTGATATACTGAATACAGATATATAACACAAGGGGTTCAGTTTTAAGGTTACAGTCCTGACGTGGCGGTTTTCTTCGTAACACACTTTGAGGCCGCCAGGCTTCATGTGACGCGTTTGTCTTGTCAGCTCAGTTCCAGGCGCTTTAAATCTGAGCATAAACTTGTCACAAAACATGGTCTCATACAGCTTTACTGCCCACACGGAGCGCTTTCTCTTGCTTTGGGTCATTCCTCCGAAACTGTTCATAATTTAGGGTGACTTATCGCACACAGAGCCTGTTTCCAGATAGGATATAAATTAGGAGTCGGTCTTAATCCCGTGATTCTGTATCATGTTTCAGGCAGGAACGGAGTGCAATTGCAAAGAAGAATAAACACAGATCGATCAAGAAGGAGAATAACCAGACTTATTCTGCTTTATCCATAACCTTTTTTTTTGTGTGGCTGTAGAAATACATATTTTGACATGATTTCACATTCTCGACAGCTAAGCTCTGAAAATTGTTAAATTAGCGTTGTCTTCATTTGTGCAACCGAAAGATGCTTAAAAACCGGAGATGGGATCACAAAAAAATGAAAACTGAACAATGTAAGTGGATTAAAACAAATACTAACAAAAACACTGCTAAAATCTTTACCGTGACCAGGACACATAGAAAATGGATACGCTGCATGTATGAAACAGTGCGAGCCTGCATTTTCCTTTGGATTGCTCCTTTAAACACATTCGTTCATGCCTGGCAGACGCCATTCGTCTGAGGTTAATCCAGCGTCTCTGAAGGTTTAATTAGCTCCGATTCCGACCCGCTGTCTCATAAGATCACGACGAGGATCATTTATAAACAAGTGCAATTCTTATCAAAGACCAAGCCGATTTTAAAACGCCACTGCAGCCAGAAACCTGTTGTAATGTCTTCCTGGGAATACGGGGCCCTTCATACCTTCGCAGCAACGCCGCTGCAAATGTGCTCGTTTTCGTCTGGTTTATTGCTTCTCTTGCTTGGGTAAATGCATCAGAAGCCAGAGCCGGATTTCAAGCACATGAGAGCTCTTGTGATCAGAACCGCACGGCGAGAGGCGGCGACGCCTCATTAAATGATCCGATGATGGTCTGTTCATTTCATCCTATTAGACTTTTTTTTAAAAGTCTTGTCATAATCAGCTCATGCTTTGTGCAAAACAAAAAAAACAAAAAAAAACAGCATCCAGGCAGCGTGGCCTTGACCTTTGATCCTTGCAGTCAGTTCCTCCTTGGATGGACGCTGCTAAATTTTAACAACCGCTCCAGAGAGCGTTGCAGACTGGGACAGATTCGATCCCACACTGACCTTGACCTTAAACTCCTGATGTCCAAAATCAAATCACTTGACCCCTGACCCCAAAATCAAAATTGAGGCCGTCTACATTCTCCTCGTGCACTTTCAGTCTCGTATATTTTCGTAGCCACACCGGCATTCCGATGAGTCGATTTTCTTCATATTTCAAAATGGCTGAGATGTTGTTGTTGTTTTTTTTGCCACTCCAGACACAAATCAGCCGTTCACCTCTGTTTACTTCTTGTCCAGCACACGGCTACACGACCCAAAACTTGTTGTGGAAACATATCATGCGCAGCCAAGCAAAACCGTCCATGAGAGATAGGAGCTGAGGCCTCGCTGCGTGGAAAGAATGCGGCTTCTCTCACATCTATAAACATTCGGTCCGGTTTAAAGATAAATACTGCAGCCGAGGTTGCTCGCAGGCTTGTTCTCTCCCTGCGATTTCGGCCGATGCCGTTGACATTTGATGCGGTTGGCCATCGCGCGATCCGCTGCTCGCGCCGCGTCGCCACTTTCCAGCCTCTCTTTGCCCGTCTCTGCTCAACCCGTCCATCTTTCCTTCGCCGCGCCTCCCTCAAGCGGTCGGGTTCTGCGTACCGCACATTCCACCGTTTTTTTCGGGCCCATACGGTACCAACCTGCCGCCGGTGATTTGTGGATTCTCGCCAGACGACACCTGAGACCGTGTACGTGCCGCATTCTAGTCATTCCTCCCTGAAATATAAATTGAAAGCATCAAAAGGCCCACAGAAGAACTATAAACTACACATAAAACCGTGATGTATGGCGGGAAGGTTCTTGCGGAGGTCTGGCTGAAGAGTGTTTGGTCATTGACGAAAGAGGCCGTCCAGCTTGGGAATAACACAGGGATTTTGTGTATATTACAGGGCCGTTCCCATGGCTCGTGGAGCCGAAGCGGTAACGAAGGCAGCTTTGTTTTGATGACCTCGCAGCGTGACTGAAAAAGTTGACGATGCCCAGCAGGAGGGCAGCGATCCTCACCGGACGCTATCGACTAATGACGCGTCTCTGCGCTCAGCGTCTGGTCTCATCTGTCGGTCACGCATACTGTTTCTGCTTTCATTGTTATGGAAAAGTTAAATGTCCTCTGTGCAAACATTTATTTTTTTTTATTTTTTATTTTTTTTGAGAAAGAGCAACATTGGTTGCGCAATATTTGACCACTAAGGAAGTCGCATTGTACAAGAAGGGTTTTTGTTTTATTATCCGGTTCTGTGTATCATTCTGTAGTCGATGCAGTTCCAAAAAAAAAAAAAAAAGGAAAAGAAATGTCTCTTCGATGTGAAAAGTGCTTTATATTGCTTTTTTTCCCTGTTAAAAACCAACATCACTTCCACGTCTCTTATGATGTTTCTTTTTCAACCCACATGACCACAGTAGCCCCTTGTTCCGCCCCTCAGATACCAGCGTTCGCCCTGCTGTTACAAATCACTTTTTTCAAAACAATGATGTTTTATGATGTGCCAGCACTACGGTTGAGGTCTAGTTAAGGAAAGGGGGAATTTAGAGTCTTTCTCCCTCAAGCCAGGACCAGCCTGGTCTCCCACACCGAAGCTGCACGGCCAAACGCATGCAAATAGGTCGCACGAGGACGGATTCGTACTCTTAAACAGTTCCAAGTTTATATTCTGCTGAGCTTGTCCCGGGAGATCCGTGCTTGGTCCGTGTTTACGGATGTTGCCGACTCTTGTGTGAGGATAAAAATACTCACGACGGTGGAAAGGTTGACGGATTGTGTATATGCGCGACAGACATTTTTTTTATTTATTTATTTTTTTTCAAGGATTTTTATGTACTTGGCTAAAAAGCGCCGTGATCCTCCAAGTGTTTTGGTTACCCGGAGAGACGAGCCGAAGCTCCGACTGAGCTTTGCTTTGAGCGGATTCGGGCAGAAACAGCCACTAATCTGGAGACACCCACTCGGTGACCTCCAAGTCGCCGCGCTCTCAGACGAGCCATAAATCCCTGCGATGAAAGCGAACGGGCCGGTGGGTAGAAAATAGCGCCGACGCCGCTCAAACGAGGTGTTTCACCGTCTCTGGGGCGAAATCTGCGGTTTGAAATCAGTAACATGTGAGAGAAAGCATTTTGTTTTTGGAGCCAAAACTGATACTTTTAAGTAGAAACAAGTGGAAGTCTGGCGGCAAAAAAAAAAAAAAGAAAAAAAGAAAAAGTAACAGCATTTGCCTGCATCGATCTAATTCGTCTTTGTGTGAAAATGTTTATCCTAAAAAGAACATGAGCTGCTTTTAGAAGTTTTTAATCTTGCATTACAGCTTTATCTTTTTGTCCCAT
>CAAKHG010025642.1:0-11649 GCA_901007715.1 Dactylopterus volitans | reverse complement strand
GAATATTCATCACGCTTTTTTTTTTTTTTTTTTTTGTCTCTCTTCCTTCCCTCCCACCTCCCCCTATTTTGTCTCCCCACACTAGCCAACACCACCTCCTCTGGAAATCTCAGCAAAAAACATATATGGAATCGGCTCCGATGCCATCAGAAAGCAGGAGTTTTTCATCACGGCGAGAAAAAAGAAAAAAAGAACCCGGCTTCAGTAGAGTTTGTTAGAACAGCTGTGAGAGTGTGTGGCCCTTGTCTGTGTTGGTCTGACACTGATGTTTCCATGGTAGCTGGAAGAGGAGGAAAGAAGAAGGATGGGAGGAAGCTGAGTGCTCTCGAAGAGTTGTTCGGAAACACGTCCGACAGCGAGGCCTCCACCTTTCATGGCTTTGAAGATGCGGCGCTGGAAGATGTTTTGTTTTCAGATGATGAGGCTCTGGCTGAGAATGGGACTCTCTGAATCCTCTGGATGTTTTGTTTTTTGTTTTGTTTTTTTGCAGTGAAAGACTTTTTTGCTAAACATTTCAAGACTGAAACGGCGTAGCATGGACGACGAGTGGCTCCTCTACCAAAAAAAAAACCTAACTTTTTTTTACATAGGGCCTGCTTTTTCATTGACATTTTTTGTCTCTTATTTATATACATCACTGCTGGATTTTTACAATTTGATATGTCCTGACACTTTTCAAAAAAAAATTTTTTTTCCACTTTGTTCATGTCAGATAATCAGCAGCATCTGAGCGTCTCCTGCTCCTTATGGACAGAAAAAAAGTTTGATAGGACACCGTGGACCAGTGAGAGAGAGGGGAATGAACGCCATGGGCTTTCCATGGTGAAAAAATTAATGTGATATGCCACTAATGTGTCAGGGGGAGGGATGAACGTGGACTCTTGAGTCACTCCGCTGGCTAAAGAGGGACACGTAGCCGCGAGGTAAGAGCCAGTCGGCATCCCGTTGCTCCTCCCTGTCTTTCAGGATTAGCTCCTCCCCTTTCATCAGCACGCGCCGAGGGCTCGTTCCTCTGCCTGCTGCCAGGTGGCAGCCGATAAAAGCTGATGGCCCTCCATTAAAATGCCGCAAATAATCCGGTAATACCCCAGGTTCAATTTGGGGAGGCGGGCTTCTGCTTTTAAATTCCACTCCGGTCATTACGTCTTTACTCACCAGAAGCCGATGGTGGGGAGCGTTCGGCGTTTCTGGCTGCTTTCCTCAGCCTCAGGTTCCATGCTTGATTAGGGCTCCTTCATGGCTCATTGATACCCCATTGAGAGCGCGTGCATGACTTCAAGGCTTCCTTTGCCTGTAAAACGAAACCAAAACAGCAAGGTGCAAGACGTGTCAGGCACAAAAGCACGAAGTCACAGTACAAAAAGCCACAAAAAGTGGGCCGTTACTACGAAAAAATGTGTGTCATGCAGATGCAAACCGGCCCAGAATGGACGTAAACGGATACGTTCGCATGCGCCGTCAAACGCACACACACACACACACACAAACACACACACGCCAGCCCTCTGCGTCTGCCGTCAAGCAGCAGTTCGGCGCTTCTTCCCTTTAGGTTACCACGGGAAAACAGCGTGGGAGTCTCGGCAGCCCGCGCCCGCGACTCACTCCCCTCTCCGCTTGTCTCTCCTCTCCCGCCGGCCGTCCCTCCGCAGGTCACCCCACATGCCTGCAGTTCACTGAGAACATGATGCAGGCGGTGAGGACGTATCAGTGGCAGTGCATCGAGTGCAAGTCCTGCAGCCTCTGCGGCACCTCGGAGAACGACGTACGTACAGCAGCGCGGCAGCTTTCTTTGTGTGATCCCGCGTGACACCAAGAACGTCAGCCGGTGTTTAAATGTTATTTCTAGATTTCCCTTTTGAATTTGCTTTTGAAGCTCACCAAGAATCCAAAACCCAGAATTTAGCCTGTCACGGGCAATAGGTTATACTGCATCAAATTGATTTTTCTGGCCAAGAAAGATATTACATCTCGGTAAATCAGCCCAGCTTTTGCTGCATACCAGGATCAGACATAATAACCCAGCTGCTGACTCAGTATAGTGTATTTAGAATGAATGTTTTGCTATAAAATGCCATAAATTACGGCTGTATCCAAAGGCCGTATTACTTTATTTACATTGCACAAGTTTGGTGACCTGCTTGCCAGATTTAGTGGCGTCTGGTGGCGAAAATGCAGATTGCAACCAACCTCCTCCCCCTTTTCTTCAAACATGAGGCAGAACCTACGGTGGCCTTGAGGCTAAATGAGGCTCTTCGTCTCCACTGAGGCCACAGCAACGCTTACGCTTGTTTTCTGCCGTCGTCTGACCCCAAACGCTTGTGCTCTTTCATGTTTTCACCTCTTTGGGGGCAAAGATTCACACTCGTGCCACGCATGCACAAGCATTAACAATCAGGCATTAATTGTGCCTTTTAAAACATCAAAAAATAGGTGTTGAAAAATAATGTGTGCGCCATGTTGTGGAGGTGTTTGTTCTCCCTGCTTTGGGCTACTGCAGGAACATGACAGAGGGCTCCATAGAAGATCAACCACTATAAATATGAAGCGTTCATTCGAAGCTAAAAATTGAATAGAAATTAGATAGAATAGAATAAAAAATGCTAAATTAATGACAAAAAGGGTCCTTAAAGGGTTGTGATGATGTCATACATTTATGATATCAGTGCAAATATGCCATTATGATGTCATGGCAAAACAAACAAACAAACAAAAAACAACCTCAAAACATTCTGGGTAAAGTTTTTATATTTCAAAAAGTAGAAAAAAGTTGTCATTTCCTGACATTTCTCCAAAAAGCTGAACATTTTGACAGTTGTATGATTTCTGCAGTGTTAAGTATGCAGAAGTAATCAAGCAGGGAAAATATACTGAAGAACAATGGCCATAATTAAGATTTGAAGGAAACTTCGTTATGCACCGCAGAAAACATTTTCATGAACGTTGTATTCCACCGTTTCCAAAAGATGGCTCTCAATCTGACATATTCGGTTTCATACAAAAATAGTCCGGTGTGTTGAGGTTGCACATTCGTCTTGTCTCCCACCGCTTATAGTTGCTTTCTAGCGGATGTTACAGGCTCTAGTTGTCTAGGTAACCCTCTTGTAGATTTGTCGTCTACCCATTAATAGCATCCTTCACTCTCTTCAGTAGTCGCCCCAATCACGGCGCTCGAACCTGTGATCCACTGAACTCTGCACCTGCCCATATCACTGTTGTTTCCCTTCTCGCTGCATCATCTCCCTGAATTCCACATCTCTCCATGACATATGGAACTCTCATTCTGAGATGATGAAAAAAACAGTTGTGATTATCATATTCAAATTCCTCAAAAAAAAAAAAAACCCACCCACCTCAGTTTTACACACTGGCCGCCCCTTGATGCACGTGCAGCCAGCAGCGGCTCGTGATGTAACCATAAAAAGGACTTCAGCTTTGTCATAATATTTGTCTTTGCTCCGTGTGCGCGCGCGTGTGCGATATTTAAGATGTTGCTCGTGTGCTGCCGTGCAGGACCAGCTGCTGTTCTGCGATGACTGTGACAGAGGGTACCACATGTACTGCCTGAAGCCGCCCATGACCCAGCCTCCCGAAGGTACAGCCGCCAAGGCTTTTCTTATACATCAGTGGGTTAATGCTGCAACATAGTGCATATTTGAGAAGAGCTGCCGGCGGAGGCTATATATGGAAAAGATTGTCTCTGTGTCTCCGCAGGGAGCTGGAGCTGTCACCTGTGTCTGGACCTGTTAAAGGACAAGGCCTCATCCTTTGGAGAAGCATAACATTCCTCTCGACATACATATATATATATATATATGTGTCCATACACATTGTTTGATATGCTCACACACATACGCGAGCGGAAAAAAAAAAATCACAATGCTTTCTCTCAGATAGGGTTCAGGTACACACACAAACACTCCAGTGCATTAGCAGACTCAGGGCGGTTTCCTGTGCGAGGCGGAGAGATGGACGGTCTACCTCTCGCGCAGCCGAGCGACGCTCCGGATGCAAACGCCAGCCGACATGCAATCGCCACGGTCACGTCGGCCGGCGGCTAACTCGGGCCGGCCGGTTCCTCTACCTCACCTCTCCGCGAGCGGCAAGAAGCCAAAGCAAGATTGATGGCGGCACCCCGCTTTCTCTGTACGTGACACGTTTGAAACCAAAACATCTGAAACGTCTCTGCGCGGCGGCAGATGTTTCCCCCACCATCCCACACCCCCGGACTGGAATTTATTTTGAGCGTGATTTGGAAGACGTTTTTTCTCCCGGAGCGTTTGGCCGGCGCTGCTTCACTTTCGCTCTGCTAGCTTGTCAAGCTCGCCGGCGAGGGAGCGCGGGCGCGTCGCGCTAATGTTTGTTTAAAGTTCCTCCTCCCAGCTCCACGCCACTCCTCCCGTGTTTAGACATTCCTATTTTATATCTGGACGGACGCGGCGTTGGTTACGCCATTTTTCACAGGATTTTGTCAGGCCTGATGAAATTTATATGCAGCGTTGACGGGAAACGTGGCGATGAAGCGGCCCGCGCCATCGCTCTGTTTAGACTGTGGTGACGGTTTTAATCCGCGTCTGTTTTCTGTATCCTTCCAGGATACCGCGGCGCTCAGTGTGGCACTTTGAAGCATTTCAATAAACAGAGGGAAACATTATTTATGCATAGTTGATAATGGTCCATTTTCATGGTCAAGAAGGTTATTGTTACTGTAAATAAGTGATTCTCATACTTTTTTTTCTTCCCTCTGTCACATCCACTGCCCCCTCGCTCACCCAAACAAACTGATTACTTCATACAGCACCTCCGAAAGGCTCTCACATGTATGTGTATGATGGTCACGGGCTTGATGCAGCTAATGCTAAAACGATGAGGCTAAAGTTAGCATCCTCACCAGAGCTGGTTAGTCCTGGTACACAAGCACAGATATCAACATTACTCTCTCATGTGGTGACGTTGTGGCTCTCACAAGGATGTTTTGCTGTCCTGACCATGTATTTTTGAACCATAAGGCTGGGTATCATTTGAACTGTATTAATTGTGGTTTTGGTTCCGCTTAGCGATTCCCGTTCTTATTGATTCTAAGCTTTGATTCCGAGGAGGTCAAATGTCCTTATTCTTGAGCTGTTAATTGAACGTAACCGAGTAAATGCATGCAATAAAAACATGGGATCCACAGACATGCATTAAAGAAGAAAAAAAAAATCGGGACATAGAAATATTGAAAGAACAAAACAAAACTACCACATCCGTGCAGAGATATGTAGCCATTGTTTGCACTAACAAAGATCTGCATATCTTTGCGTCTCAGCTTTGTTTTATGCAGATCAGCCGCTTGACATTTTGGATTCAGTTCTAATTTGGAACAGGGTTTCTGTTCCCAAGCCGGTATCCCACATTATAATAGTTTAAATTTACACAGTAACCAGGCACCCACATGGTTCCATTTGCTGAGTTGGAAAGCCATTGTTTTGCCTTTGGAATGTTGAAACAACATGGACACCACAAAGAGGATGCATTTTATCTCTCATAGACTTTAACCACATGCTGATTCCCTGGCAATTTTATTATTGCCAATGAATTGTTAGAAAAAAAAATGATATGCAATACATCATTTTGCGCCATTAATCATTTTTTTCCACCCCAATCAACCACACAATCACCTTCGACTGCTATGTTTTTCTGCGTATACGACACCACGCCGCTGGTCAGGTCATGGACCAGAATTTTCTCCAAAACCAAATTTTTGTTCCGTTCCGGGTTAATTTTCACATGAGGAACTCATTTCTGCACCACTTGAATGCAGAATAACTCCAGACAAGAGCAGACAACAGTGTAGTCAATAACCAGTGATGTTAAGGTAAATTAGAGCTGATAAAAACAGTTTAATCCCGTCCTTATAATTTTTGGATCTGGTATCTCTTTAAAAGGACGGTGCCTCCAAGCTCTCCTGAACATCATTTAGGAGAGCTTGGAGTCACTGTTGCTAAGCTATGACTGGATGATTTGATTTATACTGGTATCAGTTCCTTTTGTTTTGAGATATTTTACAATCATTTCTTGCCAGCATGTCCTTTTACAAACAGCTCTGCAACCTCTTAAAGGTTTGAGAAGCAACGCTTTAAATTAAACTAGTGCAATGTGTGTTTTGCCAAACCTCCATTTTGAAGTATTTTGAGCGTACAGAGTAAGCAGCATTCGTCACAGCTTATATAGGAGGAAATGGGATTTTTTTTTTTTTAATAGTTATGACAAGAGTGTATTCCAGACATTCCGCATTATCAAACGAGTGAGGTAAGAAATCTTTGATGCTGCCTCAGTTCAACGTATTAATCTATAGTGAGCAAAAAAAATAAGCTGACTTCAAAGTACACAGCGTTTTTAAGCCATGCCAGGATGCATCTCACGCTGCGTTTGTGTCTCGTGAATTTGTGTTTGATATTGCTTTTCCACAGACAATCATGACCCACTGTAGCTTAGATTCTTTATGTAAATAACATGTGGTTGGGGGGTGGGGGGGGGCTATTGTGCTTTTCCACGGCGGGTGAAATGGCCCTTTTGTGTCTTCCTTTTACAAACGTCTTGGATGTCATCCTTATCTGATGCCATCACAGTAATTCCAGACGCGTGTCGTATTTTGTTGTGTAAATGCATTGGATGTTTTGAAATAAAGACTTTTACAGAAATCGCCCCCCCCCTGCATATCATTCGTAAAACTTGTTTTCTCTGATCTATGGCCCACTTATGTGGTATTTTTTTTATCATTGCTTTTCATTTGTTTATATTATACATTCTAAAGCGTTCCCGCACACACTATTCTCATCCTAATGCGCATGCACGCACGCACACACACACACACACACAGTGACGCTAACACCTTCCCAGATTACCGACTTACTCATTTGTGCTCTGGTGACCCATTTGTGAGGCCGGCAGTTGGTTTCGTTGAATTATACTTTTACATAAGATAATCCTCCTCCGCCGCTGGGGCATTCATGTAAAGTAAGCAGAACATCAACATCATTTGACCACAAATGAATCTGTTCCTTTCATGGCAACACAGACAAGAAAGGTTTATCACGTGTGTTGTTTCCAATATCTATAATCCTCACTTTCCAACACGATGTAAGAGCTGTGCGTCTATTGATTGCAGGGTGGCTACACTGCCACCAGGAGGCGTCATTGGACTGCAGAAGCGCCTTTGAAGACACACTGGGTGTTATGACAGTGAATATGAAGAGAGGCTATTATCCCCGACAATTCAAATATTGTCTTTACATTCAAGAGGAAAATAGATCTTACAGGTGTTGTCATTTGTCAAATTAATAAACGTGCATCGTTTGTGTCAACGTGCAGGCTGACCTCTGAACTCAGCTGCCTCTCACTCTGTGACTTATGACACTTGCACTGAGCAAAAAAAAAAACAACAACAAAAAACCAACAATGTAAATCCCAAGACAAAAATAAACTCTCCAGTTTAAGATTTATGGTTGAGATGAATAAGTTCCCATGTATATTGAAACAATTTGTCATTTGCAGCGCTGTACGCTCACTTGCCAATTTATTAGGTACACCCGGAAAACCTTTGAAATAACAGTCCTGCATTAATACACCCCTTTATGAGATTTATCATTTTTTTAGCTGAATCTGTTTGTGGTGCTGGGAAAAAGTATGGTAGGTGTGACACGTTGGTTTTACATACACGTATAAATTTAGAAATTTGACACTGGACGACAGGCTCATGTTTGAAATTATTTATCATTTGCCTGTATAAAATGTAACCGGGAGGGTGAGGGGAGACTACAGCTAAATGTCCTCTAAAATTTACTGAGAAGAAACCTAAACTATAATTATGGTTGAACAAACAAGTTTAATAGCTGCAAATTCACATTCCTGTTGATGCTCTAGTGAACCCATTGTCTGTATTTCAGGATGGGAAAACCAAGGTGCGTTTACCACAAACGACAACATCAAACTGATGGCGACCTCTGGTGGCAGTAATGGGTAACAAAAAAGGGTCCAAACCGGTTTTCCTTTTCACACGACACAGCCAGGACATCCAGTCTAATGGGGCATATTAATGTACAGCTACTTTGAGATCCTCCCAAGAAAAAGCACAGGATAGGTCACGAATGCAGTCGGAGAAAATTATATACGTGTCAGTGCTTAAGTGACAGATCTGACGGTCGTTGTAATTATGACCACAGATGACATTTTATATGCGGTAATGAGAAATTCAATCCCGCTTTCCGTCCGCAGTGGGAGGCTGCTGTTTTGCTGGATGCTGCAGCAGGAGGCGACCGTTTCATTTCCCGTCACCAGTGGTGAGTCCAGACGGTGTTATAGAGGCCACAGATATGTTATTAGAACCCGACCAGTGACCTGGACCTAACCCCAACATGTGTTTTTGTGCTTAGACTTAAACATGTGTCATATCAGAGGGACGCAACAAATTACTTTTAAGGTCATTTTGGTTGCAGGTCTTGTTGTTTGCTTCCTTCGGGCTTTACTCGTATCGAAGGCAAACGTACTTATATGGACTGCAGCAAGAACAAGGATGGAAATAATAAGGTTAATGCAGGATGTCGATGCTCCAACTCCAGGGTGGTGGTTTTGTGGGGCAGCTTTAGGAAGGAAAAGGGAATATTTTTAAATCTACTCGAGCGGGCGGCTTGAATGCAATTGATTTTGAGTGCGGTTCCGAGAAGTTCCTGAAAAACCTTCACTTATCTTCTCAAACTTTGTGATATTCATCAACAGGCCCTGCAGTACCGGAGGCCACGCGTAAACATAATCTTGCGGCACGTTCTGCTCCAGTTAATAACACCGCATGTATTCTTAAAATGCCGCTTTTGTTTAGGGAATCTGTTGAGGACATGACAATTTTATTCAGGAGTTTAATTTGAGCAGCTGCATCTCCTCCAGTAGAAGACTCAAAAGATGAAGCCTGAGACAGCAGATGCCTTCAAATCCACAGAGAAGAAATAATGATCAGCTCATCAGAGTTGTGGTGGTTAATGAACATGTCCTGTTAAAGATATGTCAAACGGATCATCTTGTTTGCCCTTTTCGCCCATCTAAGATTGAAATAATAATAATAATAATAAAATCTGATGTTATGATCTCCTAAAAACATTTTTCAGTTTGAATGCCGTTGTCTATAATGTGGCGTTTTTTTTTATTATTTGTTTTGGGAAAAAAAAACATCCAGCTGCTTGCTCTGAATACATCACAGCGCATCGAAATTCATGCTTCAGCAATTCATTATCATGCAGCCAAACACAACAAACACACATTTTGACACTTTTTGAAATGATGCCTTGAATGAATAGAATGAAATGCTTTAAAAAAAAAAAAAAAACTTTCAAATGACGTCTCCTTTCTTACTGTGTGAAACCATTTAACAACATATGCCCAAAGACCAACAAAATCTCCATTTATTTGTAGTCTTTCACCCAAATTCCAACATGTCTCCTGCCTGAAAAATAAAATACGTAGCTTGCGTACATAAGCTAGAACCAACAACAACATTCACCAGTAACATTTCCAGCGCAGGGCTGCAGTTAGCTAGCTAGCATTTTACATCAGTGTGTCCTCTGGGTGTTCCAACCTTGTTCCCTTTTCCCCAAGCTACAGCAGTTTCAGGCGGCTGGTTGGAATTTATTAAATGAGTGTCGTATGTGACAAATCCAGAGGAAGGTGGACTGCTTCACAAAGATCACTAATCTCTTTCTGATGAATCCCATTGTTGCACCATCTGGTCCAGTCCTTACCGTCTGTTTCTTCTTCTTTCTATTTGATTGACTGTTGATATCTGTCAATCATATCTCCCCGCCCCCCGGCACCATCGCCCGCCCGCCTGACTCGGAAAGATACGTCACAACATGGAAGCTCGACACTCGTGAAGTACCGTTTCGGGTGCATTCAGTGGAGTGGTGAAGATCCACTGCTCAGCCTATGTATTTGCAGTGCAAGTTTTCCTCTATAGTGAAACCTCTGTCTGGACAATGCAAAAAAAAATAAAAAAAAATCCCATATTTACGTTTCAAAAAAATTCGACATCATATTATAATGTGATATGATCTTGCAAAACCATCTCGTGACTGTAGCTGCTGAGCTCATTTCTCTCCGCGGACCGCACGTGCCCTGTCTCAGCAGCTCGTGCCCATGCCGGTGATGATGGCCATGAACGTGCTGGGGGTGTCGGCGGGGTTCAGCAAGAGCTGCTCCAGCATCTCCCTGCCTTTCTCCCTTGTGGTCACCGAGCACATGGTGTTTCGCCACATGCGCACCAGCGACCCACCTGAAGGATGACGAATGTGAAAAAAACAAAAAAAAAACAAATGATCATGCGCATTCGGTTCAGCGAGGGACTTTCGATGGTTCCGTGTGAGCCGCCCGGCGCGTCTGACTTACCCAGCATGCCGTTCATTGTGTTCATCCAGGAGAAGGTGGACAGTGTCTGGTTCTCCTCCTCGGGCAGATCAGCGATGTTGGGCGCCTCGTCACCGTCCTTGTGAGACAGACGGAAATATTAGGTAGATATGCGGTTTATAAAGGTGACACGGACTACGAGTGGATGGCTGGAGTTGGAGGGGAGAGAGGCAGGGTCACCTGTAAAATTCGGCTCGGCAGAGGTTTCATGAATACCGCTGATTTTGGCAAACTGGACTGGAAATGTGCTGCTGATACGTACTCGGCTGAGTTCAGCCAGCTGCTGATGAAAGACACTTCGGCGGAGGAATATTGGCTCTGCCTGAGGGCGAGAACGGGAAGGGTTCAGGAGAAGAGGGGTTGAAAAGGGGGGTGGCAGAGGTTAAAGACAACTAAAGCAAATGAAAAAATGAGATCACACTCATCTGTCCTTCAAATATGAGGCCGCAGGGAGTGTCTATTTAGCTTAGCTTAGCATGAAGACCGGTAGCAGATGGAAATTGTTAGCCTGGCCTCATCACTACAGGACTGCCAAGCAAGTGGTGCAGACTGAGAAATGAACCTCACAACAATTGCTTTGGCATTTGTGCAGAAAGACAAAAAACGTGACATAATGTGTCTAGTAAGGTAATATGTATAGTGGAGGCTTTTTTTTTTTTTTTTTTTACAATAATTTGAAGGTGGCAAATGAGTAACCATTCATGTCAAAGTTATGAGGCGAGTGTTGTAATCAGCAGAGCACATTAGCAGATTGTGTTACATATATGCAATCTTTATGCTGAGAAAAGTTAAGAGAAGCTTAAGCTAATGGCTGGCTAATGACTAGACAGACAGACAGACAGACAGATACTGTAGCTAGATAGATTACTTGGCCTTGCATGCTTCAGTAGCATAAGTTGAGGCCATTTGAGCCGCCCAGTAGAGACCAAGGATAGTGTCTTTCTTCTCATTGTCAGGCTGGGAAGACTCAACAGCTGTTTTGAGACCCTTTAAAAAAAAAAAAAAAAGTTTAAAGGTCATTAAATAACTGTCTATATAACCTCCATAATGATGAATGGATGCAGAAAAAAAAACAATATGATAAAGGCACGTTACAGAGGCAAACTCAAAATCATTGCAGTGCGGCCCGAAAAAGTGTGGTATTCATTTTCAGTTGGCCTGTTCGTGTGTGTGTTTGTGCATGCGTGCGTGAGTGTGTGTGTGTGTGTGTGTGTGTGTGTG
>CAAKHG010025638.1:6838-17601 GCA_901007715.1 Dactylopterus volitans | reverse complement strand
ATATATATATATATATATATATATATATATATATATATATATATATATATATATATATATATATATATATATATATATATATATATATATATATATATATATATATATACGTATGTATGTGTTTATGGAAGAGAAGTGGATTCATGTCCCTCTTGGGGCCCCACATGGAGGCTGACGGTGGCGAGGAGGAGTCGGCTGGAAGGGGAGAGGAGGGGGGCTGGTTTGACGCCCACGGGGGCCCGCGTGCGGCAGTTTAGCACGAGGTCAAACGTGTACACGTACCCCTACATTCACGCAGCTCATTAAACTGCGTGAAGAGGAGAGGGAGGAGCGGGAGGAGCGGGAGGCGGACGCGAGCGAGCATATGGCCCGGCGCTGTGTGGGAGGTGAGGGACGAGAACGGGGGTATATAGATATATATATATTTACGCATATATATATTGTATAGAGCCGCCTTGGACTGCATCATAATTGGGGCCAAACAAACACCGCGTTTCTGCGGGGACGCGTGCGGCGCGGGGCACCGCGACGCTTCGCCAGCCGGAGAAGTTTACGCAAAGTTTCTCTCGGTGCGACTGGCTGATCGGCGCTCATCCTTGTATGTGGTTTTTTTTTTTTTTTTTTTTTTAACTTTTTGCAATATATTATGGTAATTTATTGAAATCACAAGCCTTTTTCCCGCACTGTCTGAAATCCGAGCGCCAGTCAAGAGAAGGGAAAGCGGGGGGGAAAAAAAAAATGAAAATAATGTTCCCCGCCACGTCGGCAGGCATCCTCGAATTTCGTGCCATTCCCAAGCCCCAGATGGTGTGGGATGGGAAACGTTCCCCCATTAAATTCCTAATAATCATTTCTCCTGCGGAATCGGGGGTGGTGGCAGTGGGGATGGAGGAGGGTGTGTGGTGTGTGTGTGAGCATGTGTGTGTGTGTGTGTGTTGGGGTGGTGGTGGGAAGTGGGGAGGGGAGGGAGGGTGGAGAGGGTGGCGGCAGGGAAGTGAGGATTGGGTTGGTGGGTGAGGGGAGTAGAGGGATTTGGTGTTTTAATTAGACAGATTTAAAGGAGCTGAACCCCCCCCCTCGCCCTCCAACACCCCCACAGCCTCCCCCCACACACACGCACTCATACACACTCCTCACCCCCTCTCTCCCAGTGTGTGGGTGCATGTGCGAAAGAATTAAACACACGAGCGGGACGCGGTGCTCTCGCGCGGCGGCGGCGGACGCACGCCCGCTGCAGGTCACGGGCAGGGCTGGTGCTGCAGTGGCGGAGGCCCCGACACCGGAGGACGGCGGGCCAGGATCTCATTAACGTGTCAGATTGGTGGATCAGTCTCCCTGGCAGCCGGCCGGGGCCTCTCGCAGGAAGTACTTTCTCTCTATCTGTGAACTTGGCACCGCGAGGTTAGACGGGGCGGGGGGGGGGAGACGCGCCGGCGCCAAGAGGAGAGGAGAGACACGGCCATCAATTATAATATTTGGTCAGATTGGATAAATAGCCGGGGAAAGGATGGCGGTTTTGAGAGCCGCTTTTAACCGCCGGAGGTGGGTTGGGAGGGGATGGCGGGGTGGAGGGGTAGGGGGGGTGCAGATGAAGGAGTTATGAATAGCGGCGCTCGGAGTGAGAGAGAGAGAGAGAGGGGCACTCCTGCAGTTGCACTATTCCGAAGGTGGAGATATGCTAAGTATGTGACAGGAGCATCTGTCACTACATCACTGTTGTGCTTTGTGCTCTTTGTCTACGGGCTCTCCGAGTGGGTGTTGTGTGGCTGCGAGCGGGAAAGGGAGTGCGGCGGCTGCAGTGCGGGAGGGGAGCGCCGAGAGCGGAGCGGGCGCCGAGCAGCTGAGGAGGAGCGAGGGTGTGATCCTGCGACACCCCAGCAACACCCTATTTCGGGGGGCAGGCTGAGACGCGGGTGCGACTGGGCGAGGTGGTTTCGATCCCCTCGGCTGCCAACGCGAGCATCTGGTAGTCGTAGCTGCAGAGAGCTTTTGAGTGATAGATAGTTTGGACAAACACAAATACCCCCTCGCCCCCCGTCCCTCCAGCTCTCCACCACCCCCCCTCCATCTCTCGCTAAACTCATAATTCTTAAAAAGGAGGAAATCGCAAATCCGCAGTTCATTTTCTCACAGCGGCGCTTCGCCTCGCTTTCACGCGGAATCCAAATGTGTGCGCGGGGTAATTTTTTAAAATTTTTTTTCCGGTGATGCATCGACTCGGTGCCCTTAAATGAGTAACAGCGCTGAACCTTCTGCACCAGTTTGCAGGCAAGAAGAACACACACACACACACACACACACACACTGTTTCACGGAGGCACAACAGAGCCACGACACACCCTTAATTGGCCCTCCTCACATCGGCTTCGCTCATATCGAAGCACGCGCGCGCGCTTGGCATCCTCCTCTCTTAGCGTCACCTTCCGCGTCGTAGGCCCCTTCGCCCCCGCGCTCGCTTTGTCTTTGCCGGTGACGTTAGCCGCTAGCCGAGCTAGCTCCTAGCCCCCCCCTGGGCCTGGCTGCGAGGAGACGGTGATTACATAACAACCTCCAGAACAGCGGCGTTTCACGATCGAACATATTTATCATAGCTTATATTTAGGAGGAACGCGATTATGGCCGGCCCTCCGAGCGCGCCGTGCTTGCAGCTGCACGGGTCCCCGCATGTGGGCCTGTGCATAGCAGGGCCGCAGGATTTCTCTCACCACTCATTGCCGGTTTTTCTTTCAGCGGCGAGCTGATGCGGCGTGACTTTTGAATGGTGCAAGTTTCTTAATAATTGTGGGCTAAACAAACGGTGGTCCAAGGTCAAAGTTGGCCAACAGGTAATTCACCGACTCCATGAAAATATTACTGTATTATTCCCCAAAGCATCATGGGAGCTGCAGTTTTTCCTAATGTCTAAAGATTAGAAAAGATGACTAAAAATTAGCGACGCCAAATTTTCCTATTTGCACGATAATTTGATTTACGCTGCAGGAGGATCGACCTGCATCGATCATCACGCCTTGGTCATGAGAACTTTATAAGTCTCTGGCTTTACATTTTTTTGATTGCGACCGCGTTTCACAAGACTGAACAAAACACACCTGAGGTTACCCGGAGCACCTGTGCATGCGATGAGTAGAAGGACGTTTTTTAACCCTCCCCACCCACCGACCCTGAATCACGAAGCAATCTGGCAGCGTCTTTAACGTCACTGAGCACGGATCAGACAGACTTCGGGCGGGGGACATCAGACATGGAGCGAAGGCGCGTCGTGTGTGGCCTGCTGGGAAAAAAAGTGGACACGCAGGAAGTCGGAGCAGAGACATGCAGAGCTGCCTATCAAAAATAATAAACGAAAAAAAACACACAAAAAAACGTAACGCATGAAACTTTTGGTTGAATTCAAATGTGAAAACTCACTCTATGGGCCCTTTTTCCACAACAGCCAATCTGACATGCCACTGCAAGGTAAACACAGGTGTAATTAATAACATTAATTCCAATTAGTTCCATTTACAACAGCCTGGCGAGGTGCACGCGGGCTCGCAGCAACGACGCCGACACCCTCAATAGAAAGGGGCCGTAATTAATTTGATCAGCTACACCTGTGTTTACGCCGCGATGACACGCCAACATGGCTGCCGTGCACGGGCGGTCACGGGCTGGGTCAGCGTGCTGCCATCGCCGTGATTTAAAGGGGTTCGGAGCGAAAGGTCGGCGGGATGCGTCGCCACGTCTAAGAGGCACTTAATGGGGGGGGGGGAACCCGCATACAAGCTTATCGAATCATGAAACGCCATCAAGGCTCGTGGAATCAGCGTCAGGAGTCCGTCTCAAATAGAGCGAGAATGAGCGAGCGGCCTTTGATTAAGGATCAGGACAGGTGAACTGCGGGTTAATGAGGGGCGACGGAGGTGGAAGCAAGAGCCCGCTGGTGCTGTGGATGGCGGAGGGAAGGGGGGGGGCGTGGGGGAGGGTTGTAAGTGAGGAAAGGAGGTGGAGAGACAAGGGAAACAAGAAGCTTTCTCTCAAAAATATCAGCAAAGATGCGTGTTGCCGCTGTGCCAAATATGCATTTCTTATTAGATGTAGTTCTGGAAGCAGGCAGTCGGGGAAACGCTCTGTTTTTCACGACTGCCACATGCCACCGTGGAGGATGGCGTTTGGATTCCGTTCACCTGAGGACGATGTGACTGATGTGTGATGTGGCTTTATCGTTGGTTTTACTGGATGAACGCCGATCAAGCATATCGTTATGACAACTGCATGTCTCCCATAGAATGTAATGCAACGGCCCTGCGATAAATTATCCCTTCAGGAGGAGTTTTATGTTGAATTTTTTTTATTTTTCTTATTGAATCGGTTTGAGAGGAGGCGTTGACGGATTGTCCCTGGGACCGTCATTTGCGACGCCGCTGAACTGCACTGGGCTATGCTGAGAGGTGTCCCTAATATTTTGTCACTCTCATGCCTATGAGTGTGATGGCCGGAATATTAGGGACACCTCTCACCGTCGCCTGGCGCAGTTCGGCGGCATCACAAATGACGGCCCGAGTAGCAATCATTGAAACGCGTCAACGTTTTGACCCGAGCAATTTAAGGGGACGTGCCGTGTGTCTCGCGCGGCCGATTCGCCATAAAAAAAGAAAAAAAATAGAAAAAAGAAATGTGTACTGAGTCGCTCTGATTGCGAATCGCAGATGCAAATCGGGACAGCTGCCATTTTCAGCATCTTTTGAGAGCTTATCGGCTGGAAATTTCGCGGGGAGCCGATGAGCAGGAAGGAGCGGCCGCGCCGGGCTTTTAGCTGAAGATCTGCAGGCGTCACGCTGCTACTGTCTCTCTTTTTTTTTTTTTTTTTTTACACTGCTGTCAGCGTTCCTGCTCACAGCATGATGGGATGGGGGGAGAAAAAAAAAAAAAGGCCAATTATTGCTCCTCTTATTGACGCCTTCATTAAAATGTAGTATTAAATCACACTTGCCGTTACGACCGGCGACTGAAGATGTCATCGGATCATCTGGGACTGAGAGCTTATGGACTGCAATGCGATGTGCACGTGCTCTAAGAGAGCGATGGCGTTTTGCGGGACGAGCCGAGTGTGGTGCTGCTCCGTCGAAAAAATTTGCAACGCGCTGAATCCAATAAGGGATAGGACTGCTTCTTATTTATTTCTCGTGCTAGATGGATAGATGTAGAAACTGTGGTTGTGCCGTCGTCCCCCACTTTCCCATTTGGAAATGAGAAATCACCAACATTAAACATGTAAGAACAAGTAGGAACTCTCTCGGCTCATCTAGACTAATTATATAGCGCTTTGTGAGGAGTCATTAGGTCCATAATTAACTATCTATTAGTATGGAGAAATCATCCATTGAGAATATCAATACTAAAAGGACTTACTGTTCTCCCTTAACTCGGTACGTATTGTTTCATAATCGCTCCGCCTCATCATTAATAAGAATCTTGATCGACCATCAAAATATCACTCGCATGGATCAGGTCAGGGGTGCCATCTCTCACGGGACGGGGCGCAAACGTGGTGCTGCAGCAGCCGTTTGTGAAATAAGAATTTTTGGTACGCGAGCATCAGCTGGCCAAGGGCGCCAGACAAACAAGGAGAGGGGGGGAAAAAAATAGACAAAAAAAATAAAAAATTGCTATGAAATGGCATTTTCTCACGCTTTTTGCGGTAGTAAAAAAAAAAAAAAAAATCGCCGAGCAGACAGACCAATCGCATCTTATCAATAAAACAATCCTGCCGCTCTCGAATATCTTCGCGGTTTCTTTTTAGTATTCTGGTCCACTCTGCACCATCACCAATCTGTCCCACACTGCCTTTCAACATTTCCTATGGGACTCATGCTGCGTTCGCGAGGCCTCTCTATCTCTCTCCCACTCGCTCCACACACACACACACACACGCGCGTGCACACACACGCGCACAAACACGCGCGCGCACGCACACACACGCCGGCATCACACGCGCATGCACATACTGTGGTGACTGCAGAGGGAAGTGAGCTGTCTGCGGAGGGTTGGATTCTTGGTGCCGGTCCAAAAATGTGTCACTCGGGACACGCATGGCCTGCTGGAGGCAGGAATTCTGTCGCTAATGGGCCCCGCAGCCGTCGGCACCACCTGGGGATATGGGAGACGGGATGGATGGATGGGGGAGGTTTTAGAGAGGGAGGGAGGGAGAGGAGAGGGAGCACAATGTGTCGGAAACAAACAAGGAGATGGTTGGTATCTTTCTATCTATCTATCTATCTATCTATCTATCTATCTATCTATCTATCTATCTATCTATCTATCTATCTATCTATCTATCTATCTATCTATCTATCTATCAGTTCATCCATGAAAAATTCAACGCTTTATTGTTCACCAAGCTCTGAAAGCATCATCTTAATTTCTTATTTAATTTTTTTCTTTTTATTATTATTTTTCATCTGCGGCAATAAAAAGGGAGAGCTTCCAAAGTCTATTAGGCATAAACCAAGTTGCTCGCGCTCAATATGTTCTTTGAACTTGTGGAATTAATGTATTTAGAGGGAAAAGTCAACATTTTTCCCTGCCATGAAAGGCAGCTTATAAAAAATGTGAAGGCATAAACAGGCAGGGCAGGTGTTGACGATGCAAATGAAACGGATGACAGATGGTGAGCCTCGCGATTGCTCACTGTGCAGATAATGGATGGAGGTAATCAAATTCCTCTGAGGCTTTGGGACTTTCTTCAGAACTTTCCCATCAATTGCACCATCAAACGGCGCCATCGTCGAAGGCAGACCCCCACCCCGCCGCCACCGCTCCCCCCCCCCCACACACACACACCCGAACCCCAACACACACACGCACACACACATGTTTAAAAAATGGGTTACAAAGAAGTTACAAGATTTTATCGAATAGACTTGGTCACGTTGGGTGGTGAACGCAGGGTGCGGGGGGGATAACCCACACTTTTCCCTGCCCGCGCTGATACCCGGAAGGCGTCATCCTCACCCCTCCATAACAAATCCAGGTGTTGTTTTATCTTCATACATGCCACATAAACAAGAGATTGCGCGCGCGCGCGCTCGCTTTAAGCTTTAATGCGCTGCAGCTATAATGGCGAGGCAACAATCGCACCAGCAGGCCAACAAAGCAAGTCTGCAGGGGAGAGTCTGTTTCCATCCAAACAAACCCTCCTTTCATGTTCTGTGATCGACTTTTGCTTGAGAACATAAAGCTTTCATAGATTTACACTCCCGAGCCGCGAGAGTTGTTGCCTTCAAAAGTGTAAGCGAGCATGTGATCTGGATTCCTTTTTATTGCTGCCACCGGAGGGACGGGCCGCGGCCGCGCGGGGCTCCCCGTCAGCGCGGTGTGACAAGCCATTTGATTTTCATAGGGCCCGGTCTGAAGGTCAGTTTAATGGTCCATTTGTGTTCTGTGCTCGTCTTGCTTCGGTGGAAGCTTCAAAACAAAGAGGGTCGGGCGATGCAATGAGTGGTGTTTTTTTTTTTTTTTTTCAAATATATGAGTAAAACACATCATTAAAAATACAATTTCACCCCACACCTCACTTCAAAAAAACAAAAAAAAAAGTATCCATGATGTGCCGAACATTAGCAATATTGGGAGAAAGTGATTGGCAAACTCGCCCCCACCGTCCCTACGCGCCCCCCCCCCCTCCGCACCGGCGCCAGCACGGAAGACAAACACTGTTGTGTCAGACAAGACTTGAAAATGCCAATTCTGTATCTGAGAAGCATTTTGCTGTCACAACACTCAAGAGCGGCGCACTACTGCAACAATTCTCTTTCACACTTCCAGCTATGATAACAGCTTCAAGTGTCACACATATGTCTGCATAAAAAGCGTAGGAGAAAAGTATCACAGAGGCAAAGGGAAGAAAGTATGCTTAATATCACAAGTTTCTATACGTGTCAGGTGATGCTAGTTTTTCCAGTAAATGGCTGTTTTTCTCTCTCTCTCTCTCTCTCTCTTTTTTGTTTTAATAAATGTGCTAATTGCTCCTGCAAAATCTCCGGGCAGTGCACCATATTGCTCATGTTAAAGGTGCAAAATGTGTTTGATGTGTTTTCCTATTCAGTATGAAGCTGCTGTGGCTGTTTTCTGACAGAACATTCACAAACCTACCGGGGAGCAACAGCGCTCGGTGGCACTTAAATTGCAGGGGAAAGAAAAAAAAAAGAAGAAAA
Source organism: Dactylopterus volitans (assembly GCA_901007715.1). Classification (NCBI taxonomy): domain Eukaryota; kingdom Metazoa; phylum Chordata; class Actinopteri; order Syngnathiformes; family Dactylopteridae; genus Dactylopterus; species Dactylopterus volitans. The sequence continues at coordinate 9,406 of CAAKHG010025638.1, read as the reverse complement.
AAAAACCCCATACAAGACATACATGTGGAAACTGTCACTGACAAATATCACAAGCCTCCGTAGAATAAGTTTTCCTGGTGTTTTCCCACCCAGCCGGGTCGGGGCACACATACGGCGAAGTGATTAACTTTTCCGAACACCTTCGGATAATCTCTCCCACAGCCAACTTAGCTTGTGTGAAATTCCCAATTATCTGTATCCCGGCAAAAAAAAAAAAAAAAAAAAAATAGAATTAAATAAATATAAAAAAAAAATCACAAAACAAAGCCATGTGAATTTTCTTAATGAATTCCTTTGTCTCTGACTGGCACAGATGAGGCATGAGAAAGGCACATGTACGGCGAGCGTATTAGTTAGGCGAGCCCGTGTGATGGTGCCCGTTCACGGCTGACGGAGCGTTGGTATCCTCAGGCATGGCTGCCAAGCTGCCAGTCTGTGCCGTCACACCTTGCTGCCTTTAAAGATTGCCCTGCAGAGACGGGGAGGAGGGGGTGGCGTGTGCGGGAGGGGGGGGGTTCGCGTAGGGGTGGGCACCGAGGGCCTCACGTTTTTAACAACGCACAGTCTGGCAGCCCAGGAGAGTTTACGACTCAGGATCAATGCCAAGAACTGCCCACCAGAGAGACAGAGGGTGAGAGGAGAGGAGGGGGGAGGAGGATGCAAGGAGATACGGGTGTAGATCACCAGCGCGCACACACACACACACACACACACATGTCAAGGCCCTCTCAGTCACACCGATGCAAGTGTGTGTGGGTATGAATATGTACATATATGAGTGCTTTGTGTGTGTGTGTGTGTGTGAGAGAGAGAGAGAGAGGGGAGGCAGCTGGGCCCAAAATCGGGGTGTGTGGCCAACAAAACAGTATGTCAAATCAATTCATCAAGCTTTCCTCTATTACATGTTAAGAGAAAAAGGAGAGCGTGCGCACATAAGATGCACCCCTAGCATCATGTTCACACACACACACACACACACACACACACAGACGCGCGCGCACACACTTTGTCTTTTCTCAGTAATCCACACAAATGCCAGTGGATGGCAGAATGTAAATGAGCTGGTTATTACACAGCAACGTTCATCAAGCTGAGCTGGAAAGACTTCAATGGCCCTGATGAATATGCATGCAAATTTGTTAATTAAGTTAATTATTCTGCTGAAAATTCATTTGTCTTCCCAAGGACATTTCTGCGATGATTTTAACATGTTTCCACCATTAGTCATGCACGGCGCTATTGAGAATCACTCCTGTTCACCTTTTGCAAAGTTGCGGCCAAAAAGGAGATAGAACACCTACAAATGAGGAGGAGGAAGAGGAGGAGGAGGAGGAGGAGGGACGAGGCAGGTAGAGGACAACATACCAGGGGCGGGGAATGTGGTCGGAGGTAGACGGCAGCTGGTGCAGCCCGAGGATAAGGAAGGGTAAGCCAAAAAGCATGGTCTGTAGGATATTAGCTCAGTGGGCAGAGCGTTGCCAGATCTGGAGGTCCAGTTCTCATCAGGACCGTCAGAGCGGAAAATGTTTTTATTCACAATAAACAGATAACTGGTGACAATAAACAACGAGACTCAAAAAAAAAAAAAGAAAAAAGAAAAGGAAAAAACGCACTCCGGACTAGATCGGCGAGAGGCACACCAGCCGAGGCTGGCGGTGGAGCGAGCTGAGGTTTTTTTTCTGAGGGTAACAAATGCGGAGAAATTGGGTAATTCAGCCTTCATTTGCAAGGCCACGAGACGTTCTTGAAATGGATAAGCACTATATATGTAAATTTAAATCAAATATATTCGGTATACACACGTGGGTCAAATGTCCTTGATTCATATTTCATTTGTATATATTGTGTATCTGTTTTAAGAATGTATTTTTCCCCCTGTTTTTTGGCAAATCAACTTTTCAAGTAAATGGAAAACAGCACCATTGCATCTAAATAGCTTATATAATAACATATATCATAACATATAAGTATCCTCCTTCATTTAGAGTTCATGAACTATTCAAAAAGGAACTCACTTTATTAAATCTGCAGTTTTTGCCAAATATTACAGTGACTTTCCAATAGAGTGGATAATTTGTTTTTTCATATTCCATTTTTAAGGTTGGTCACACTGGATCATGTTCAGATGCATTAGTTGCTAGATAATATTCTTTAATAATCAAAATTAATGAATAAATAATAAACATGAAAACAAATGACCTGACCCATTTGACTTTAATACCAGCGCTGCATTTGATAACATTTTTTAAAGATATATTCCCCGACAGAATGCCATAAAATTTAATGTATGCGGTGTTATGTAATGTTACACCGGTGTGGAGGTAATGCTCTTTCATGCACACAATAAACTGGAGAAATTAGGAATTGTTTTTCATTTCTCTAGAAGGCACAGTTGGTAGTTTTACGGTGCTGTACATCAATTTTGGGTTCCATGTTATGTTATGTTATGTTATGTTATGTTATGTTATGTTATGTTATGTTATATTGCCTGCTCATGTGTTCATCTTGTCCAACATCCCTTCTCATTATTTGTTCAGGGGAAAGAAACAAAAAAAAAAAAGAAGAAAG
>CAAKHG010025625.1:3457-20198 GCA_901007715.1 Dactylopterus volitans | reverse complement strand
ATAAGTTATTATCATCAGAGTGGGCGCAGTGAAGCGCGCGTAAAGGTGGGCAGAGCGCGGGCGAAGCGCGCCGCCGCCGCCGCCGCGGACCTCCGCTCCTCCTGCGCGTTTCGCTGCCAAGCGTCCTCTTGGTTGGACACGCTTCAGCGTCCCGGTGCTGAGGCGGGTTCTCCGCGACTCGGCAAAAGACCTGGTCTTGTCCTTCCGCGGCACTGGACCTACAGCGCACCGTGGAATCGACCATAAGAGAGCGTGTCCACGCTCGCTGCCGGGGGGTCGCCCGGACGACAGAACCCCCCCCCCCACACACACACACACACGCACACACACGCACACAACCCCCGCCCACTGTCTGCAGAGTCAGCTGATTGGAGAGGTATGGCAGGTGGGAGTGTGACTAAATCGCGCCAAAAGAGCTCCAGAATGGCTCTAGGTCCACGCAGGAGCTTTATAATGTGTGATGTTTAGTGCGCGCGATATATTTACTCCAAAAACCAAACAAACAAAATAAATCAGATAAAACACCCTCTTTTTTTTCCCTTTTTTTTATTTTTATTATTATTTTTTTTTTTACATCTTTCGAGCCGTTTGGTTGCTGGACTTCAAGAGTCACAGCGCGTGAATTATATGTGGGGAGAAATGCGCGCGAAGCTCCACGAGGCAGCAGGACCCCAGCAGAGACGCGCCTCCATCCATCGACCCGTTCGTTAGCGGCTCAGCGCGCTTCACATGCGCCGCTCTGCTCCTACAAATCGCCGGCGCGCCAGGGTTATCGGAGCCCCGCGTGCACGTGTGTTCCTCCACCCTTCACGCAGCTCTGCGTGCCAGCAGAAAGCGAAAGACCCCCACGCCCCCGGCCCCCTCCCAATATTGGTCATAATATTTGCTAGATTATATTCCTTTATGGAACCATTAACACCAGGACGATAATAGATAGTTAAGAATCAATAATTGGATAAATGGGTAAATTTATAATATGTTTTGTGTATGCGTGAGTGTGTTTCCATTTATGCTTGCCTGCGCATGCGTGAATGAGTGTGTTGTATGGCCCTGTTGGGGGTGGAGGGAGGGCAACACAACGGCAAAACTATATAAACACAACACTTCTCAATGTGTTCTTATGCTTATTAATGCCTTGATGATCACATCTGTGTTGCAGAACGCTGATCATTCCACTCACGCTTGTTAACACAAGAATATTATTGAGTGAAATGTGTCCCTGAGCTCATTCACACGCAATCATTTTTTAACAAAGTGGAACAGAATTCTAAGAATGGATGAAGAGAGGAGAGCAAACCTTAGTCAGGTGTGTGTGTGTGTGTGTGTGCTGGAGTGAGAGAGAGAGCACACTAGTGGGTGGGGTGAGCGTGGTGGCTTCTCCCCAGGTCCTGGGGGTTTGTCAGACCTGGGCGTCATGTTCTTAAGTGCCAAACATTTGCATGTAGATGAGCTTTTTCTTTTCTTTTTTTTTTCTTTTTTTTTACTTTTTAGTTTACAGTAAAAAAAAACAACAAAAACCTAGATTCTCAAAAAAAGTTTAAAGTTAAAAAGCAAGATTCACCTAGAGCCAGTTTAGATGGGTGTTTCTTAAGTTCAGGAAAATAAGTCTGTGACATCTGTGTGCAGGTTCTCCAGGTGGGACTGAGTGAGCGGCGGGATGGAGTCCGACTCATCAGGCGACAGCAGAGGGAGCGTTTTGGAACCTCCCTCCCTGGAGCTCGTATGGCCACAGCGACGTCTTCTTGGGGGGGGGGGGAGTGCCCGCGGTACGTCGGCATCACACACTCGCATGCTTTTTTTCTGAAATGTTTATAAGTTTTTGCGAATCCAGGCTGCGCTTATAAATTGGCCCGCCCACTGACGAGACGACCTTGGCGACCTTTCGCTCCGCTGGCCTCGCTGGCCATTGCTGCGGCTGCTGCGTCCGATCACAACCCCCACGCAGTCAAGGCCGTTGGATTTAATGTGATCATCCAAAAACTCGTCTCTCCCAGTAGTTCCTCTTTCAGGCGATTTACAAAATATTTCCTCAACAAGGCTTCCCTGTCAGTAGGGAGAAGTGACCCCCACTTTGAAATATAGCCTAACATATATATATATAGTCAGAAGAGGTTTCATAAAACCCCCTTCAGGCAAAGCTAATGATCAGCAGAACTAGATAAACTGTGATATTTGGTGTAGCTGATCTTCGTACAGTAAGCTACATTAGCTGCTGGCGCACAAGTCTTCCTGAATGTGAACGTGCGGATCTGCCTGGAGATTTTTGGCGCATGTTTCACTCAAGTCGGAGCTGAAGCCTGGGTGGGAGGCAACGCACGTCCGTCACTGTGCCTTTAAATTATTTAGTTTCCAAACCTCAGCTTTGAGAAGACAAGAGACTATGCGAGGGCTGCATGCTACACAACAATCCAGCGATCACGAATTAAAACATCACATACTGAAGCATGATCTTGTGAATTTAATCAGTCATATCTTTTGTTTTTCTTAAAACAAAGTCATCATCTGAACAAGAAAAATCATAACGTTTAACATCATTCATATTTGAGCCATAAATCTTTGAATATGTTACAAAATTACATTTTATCGCAAACACAACTAAATCCCAAAAAAAAAGAGGGAAAAATAAAAATAAATCTATGACGTAGCCAAGTTGGACGGCAAAAAAATGTGATGTTACGCTTCCAAAGACGAAACGCATTTCAGCTGAATTGTCTAACTGAACTGGCTGCGATGGGCGAGAGGTGCGGCAACGCCTCACATATCAAACCAGTCAACTCAAGTGACAACTGATGGGTGAAACTCGACACGTCAAACACGTGCAACTTCATTACTTGATTGTTAATTCTTGTGTCATCCTTCAGCTCCTATGCCTTTGCAAACTCGGACCTAATCTGTGCAAATACATTCATGTCACAGGTGGCTCTGCAGTCATTTGCCAAGCGCTCCCGCTCCTATTGCGGTTGTCAAAATATTAGTATTTGGGTTAAAAGGATATGTTCTGATTGCAGTTCATTAATTTTTGCGTTGTCCATGTTGAGTGGGTTTATTATTAATATCGCATTTCAATGATTAACTTTTTTTTTCATGATGTAAAACAATCATATTAACCCTCCGAATCATGAATCTTAACATTTATGTCCTTGCAGTATGTTTTTTTTGGGGGGGCTTTGAGGATGCTTACACTGAATTTATGTGATTTCACAGGGATTAAGTTAATTCAGGTTCAGGCTAAAAAAAAAAAAAAAGGGGGTGAGGGACCTCATGCTCATTTTAGCGCATATTAGAAAGTAACATATCGAGTGGAAGTCCTGCTTTTTGTTGATGCAAATAACTTTTGACCTACTTTGCACTGGTTTTCATCCACCCTGCTCCTGATTTGTGCAAACGCGTTAAGTCATCTGGTGAGGATTCGGCTGTTTAAGAACAACAGCTACATTTAAACCGTGCTACATCGGGTCAGTTTGGATTATTGAACTTTGCACTCTTTGACCGCTCCGCATCTTTTTACATGGCTACTTAAAAACACGACTGGCGCATCTTGACAGGTTGCCGAAAACAAGAAGGGAGGTGAGGTCAGGCTTACGTTAGGGGACAGCAAGCACCATTTCCTGCGTCATCAGTCTAATATGTCAAATATGCAGCGAGCGGCGGACGCCCCTGATGCTCTGCGACGTCGACATGGAAAATGGAGCGATAGAAATTGGGAGGAAATGTTATAAACAAATGTCTGGTTAAACAAAAAGCACACAAAACCTATAAATCCAATACCTTTTATATACACACATGACATGATCGGATTCAAAAAGCTGACTTTCTCATTAAGAATTGAAGGGTCATCATATCAATATCTTGCACAGACATTGTAAAACTATTAGGCGTTACAGCATTTGGCATTACCACTATCAGTTTACTTCAACAAAGGGTGTTTGAAAAATCTCTTAATATGCTGTGAATAATAATGGAAAAATTTGTACACCATGATCAAAATATAAGCAAACGTGTAAATGCGTCACATCCTTAAGTCATTCTCTACGCACACGGGCAGAATCGGGAAAGTTGGGTTGGAAAACTAAAGTGTCTATACAATACAAGCAGCCGTCACAGGCCTTATGAAGTGGGAAAAAAAAAAAAATCAAAAACCAACAACCAGCTCCTCTAATTCTTTGAGAATTTCATAGGAAACAACATCAAACAGCAAAAAAAAAAACCCCAAAACATAAAAAAAACGAGGTGGGGGAATGTTCACACCATTCCAAAACAGTTTGTGTTGGTGCTCGAACATAAAGAAACTCCCCAGTGAGAATTTGGTGACGTGAAAGCTGAAAAACAGGACGGCCAGAGCTCTGCACGCGCCCACAAATCACCGCTACGCCCGGTCGGAGATCGTGATCACGGCTCGGCAAAAGTCACGTGGCATGAACAGATACGGTGGCGTACAGGGTCGTGGCACAAGTAAAAAGGCCAGATGATCCGGTATGTCATTTCCCCCATAACCATGACCACTCCAGTGGTTTTCAGTCCGACGGTCATGTCGTAATGTTTGTATCGACGAGGGGAAGCTTTGCTTTTAGGAGGCGGAGCCTACAGAATCAGAGTGAAAGGTGATGTATCCCGAAGACGAAGCGGAGGGTGTGCTTGCAAAACTGTTTGTGCTTCCTTTGCTCTCGGCCTTGCTCAGGTGCTTCTGGTGCCCCCAGTCGGCCCCCCCAGCACCGGCCCCGGCCCCGGCCCCGGCCCCAGCGCCTGTCCTGGACCTTCGAGCTGAGTGCCCCGCGGTCTGATGGCTGTGCCTGGGTGACGCCGCTTCACCCTGCTGTTTCGCATCCCGCAGGTGCTCCCGACACCCTTTACCGGAGCCGCAAGTCCCGTGGCTCTTCTTCCCAGCGCATCTGTCTGGCTTGGGCGAGGCCTCCGGCGAGTTCCCCCGGCTACTGGTCCGTTTGTGCTCCGAGAGCCGCCTGAGCGCTTGAGGCTCACGCTCAAAGTCTGTGAGTGCGAAGTGGGGGAGGAGGACCGTGTGCTGTTCGTACACGTTGGGGATAAGTGAGACGGTGGAAGCGCGCCGCGGGCTCTTCCTGGGGCTGGGCAGCGGCGTCTCGTCTATGAAGTTGATCACCTCGTCGCGGCTGAAGCAGCGCAGCTCGTCCTCGTAGCGCTCGCCACCGCAGACCACGCGCGGCAGATGCCTGAGGGAGTGCATGCTGTCCTCAGAGCGTCGCCGCTTTCGATGGGGGTGATGGTGATGGTGGCTCTCCTCGTGGTAGGAGACCAGGCTGCTCCTGCGCCTCTCGTGGCGCGGCAAGGTGGAGCTGTAGTGGGCACTCACTATCATGTCCTCGGTGGAGTCCCACCGGTGAAGGTACGAGGGGATCCGGTCGCTGGTCCACATGTCGGTTTCGTCGTGGGAGTATCTTCTTGTAGGCGGCACCTGGCGCAAGACACAGACCAAACCCTTAACTCCGCATATTACTTCAACATTGATTTACCAGCAGCAACACACAGCAAGATGCCTAAGCATTGTAAAAATGCGAAATATATTAAATTAGTTGTTACGTAATATGATCATAACTGCTTTGCGCTTAGCAGGCCGCCGCCATATTTAGCTTTATCATGTTAATTTAGGATTACACACCCTATCTAAGCAGTAGTGTTTTGGGAAAACAAGTAGCAAATATAAGCGTTCGCCCATGTCTAGCTTATTAATCAATACCTCAGACCATGTATGAACTTTTTTCTTTTTCTTTTTTTTAAACATTCAACATAACTAAACTAGCATTCATCTCCATTATCTGGACATGAAAGCAGTTTCCTACTTTGTTATACTCACATGCCACTCTGTTCTGACAACTATGCAAGAGAGAGAGGGTTTGTCAAGGTGACGTCAAGAGTCACAAGGTTGATATCAGCCTGCCCCCCTGTGGTGGCTTTTAGTAAAATTCAGAGAAATGAGACAGCAGATGATACAGTAGCATCGGGTAGGAGAGGGGGGAGGGCGGGGCTGAACAGCAGAGGGCAGCACAAGCTTGAGAATGATTTGAGATGTCGGACAGACTTGGCAGGATGGAGAGAGACAGCGAACCAATTTAGAAAAGAGGCTTTATTCTGCAGTCAGACCACTTGAGAAGTGCCTCAGCAGTTCTCAAACGGAAGTGCTATTTCATAGGTTTTTTTTTTTTTGTTTTTTTTTTTTTTTTTTTTTTTTTTTTTTGCTGATTCATGAATTCTTCCAGCGGCTACTCAAATAACGTGACTGCTCAGCCAGTCATCCTGCTGCTGGAGAAGAACAAACAAACATCTTATTTGTTTCGTCATACACGGCAAAGAATAATCACAGTTTAACATTGCGATTCGCCTCTTACATGAAAAGGTGTTTTGGAACCCAGAAACAATGGACGGAGGAATGGTTTGGGTCGATGAGGTGACAGCTACTGTATACATCTCTGTTTCGAGGGCTTCTAGCATCTCAAATGAAATATTGATCCAGTCCTGTAGGAGCATTAGCATTTGGAATGTCCTATATAATGTTCTTCCAATTTGGACAAGTGTGAATTTTTTTTTTTTTTTTTTTTGATAGCCAATAAGAAAGTAATTAAAAAGGTAAATTGCTTGGGCTGCAGGCTGCACTGAGAAAACAAAAGCCCCAGTTAAGCTGATAATGACAAAGATGACACAGTTTTAAGACTTTGCAAAAGTTTGAGTTAATTTTCTGTGTGTTGCGTTGCTTGTCTCTTAAAGGAGAACTATGGTGTTTTTCATCCCGGGTCCTGTTTTTCTGATGGCGTTATATCAAAACAATCTGCGGGAACAAAAATAATTCCCATCTGTTCGGTATCAGGCGAAAAACGCTGTGACTGGGAACAGCGGAATGGAAGCAATGCAATCACATGCAGCATAAAGAGTGTGTCCTCTAACAGTGCTTTTTTCCACTGACAGGCTCAAGATTTTGCCATAATTCTCAAATATCTGACACTATGGGAAGGATCCAGGGGAATATAGAGCTTTTCATTTGGCTTTCACTTCCTCTAGTGTCTCTTATTACCCCCCACTTTGTAAAACCTTCGGTGGTCGGATGTTCAAAAAAGGTGAAGCCCTGCCGAGTCTTATCAGAGGGAGGAAAATCATTGATTTCCAGTCATGAAAGAATATCTGTCCGATTCGTTAGCCAATATCCAGCCACGCTTCCATGTGGACTGACGCTGGTAAACACATAAACTTAAGCTAATAACATTACTTCCTGTCTGCCGCAAGCGTCTCCGCTGGCGCAACAGCATTTTTCTTCAGGAACAAACCGCTCCAGTGTAGAATTTCTTCTCCCGTTTGACCTTCGAAGGCCGGAATTATCGGCGCAAACAAGATGGAGTGTTTTCATCCATGTGTGGCACAACGGGCGACAACCTCAGTGCGTCCCCGTCTGCCAAAGGTCATCTGCGAAAGCTCTGCGACGCGCCGGCTCCACTATTTGCGATGCACAGAAATGAGCCATTACTCATGCTCTAACCTACACACTCTGTATGCAAATCCTCAGCCGACTCTCCTCGGACGGCTGCGCCGCTCAGGCTGACTGGCGTTTACGGTGAATTCAACCTGAAACAAGTCAACTCCCATAAGATTCTGGTGCGATGGCGTCTCCGCTGGAATCCCTCCCACAGTGTTGTCAGATATTTGTGATAACAACTTCAATCTGTGAGTCGGGGTAAAGAACCTTTTGGAATGGACAAGTGGACGATCGCCCCACGTGATCACATTACAGCCATTTTGCAACTTGCAGTCACACTATTCCCACTCAGTGCTAAAGAAATTGGGATGACCCCCTCACCCCCGTCGATTGTTTTGACATAAATCCACTGGAAAACAGGGGCCAGGATGAGAAACACTGAAGTTCCTCTTTAAACTGAATATCTTAACCACAGTCTTCCAGGCCAACTTCAGCAAGCGATTTTCATCAGCGCCGCTTTTGATCAACAATATTCTTGAAAATTTGAGCCAATATCTCATGTTGGACCAGAATTGGTAGCTTACTAACATAAAGGGAATATTTGTCATTTTTTTATGTGCATGTCGCAATCACTGTTAATGGCAAGTGTGAAGTTCCTCATGTGCATTTTATTTACTGGGAAATGGCTACAAATTGTTTTACTATTCTGACACCAGTGGCAGCATTTAAGTTGGAACCACAGGCTACTTCATCTTGGAATTATAGTCCCAACCTCCATGTAGCCAGCAGGCATGCACCTCCACAAGCAGGAGCTGGGAGGATTTAAGGGGTTCTGCCCCATAGCAGGAGAGCTCAGAAACACACTGACAAATATATTCAATTGATTACATTTACTATTAACAGTGTTTGGATATACACATGAAAACTGGCAGATTTTCCCGTTTTTTTTATGATTTAAGAGGAAAAAAGTTTTTGAGTTGCCCTAGGAGGCTGCAGGTTAGGACAAGCCGTGGTGTTAATGCAGGCCGAACAGGAGCGTTTCAGAGCCCTGCATCTGACTGGGATGGATGCTGGATCCAATGGAAAATAAAAATGTTTTTGAGTAGAACATGAGCAGATGCCTTTCTGAGACCTTGTGGCATTCCTGTAATGTGGAAGCTGAGCGATTTACAAAACTCTTACCCTCTTGCAAAATCAAAATGAAGTAAATAGCTTGTGGGTCCATTGGTTGGAGCCACTAGTGGATAAATGAAACACATCCAATATGTAGATGGAACTGCAGATGGTCATATTTACCAAACATTAGTCAGCCAGAGTATAATTTTGATCCATGTAAAAAAGACAAAAAGAAAGTTCTGTGGCATATCTGGGAGAGATAGCATCACAAAATGTCTGATTCAAGCAAGACACTCAAAAAAGGCCTACAAGGCCATTTCACCATGCACATTAGCAATGAAGTGTCATTCAAAATAGTTCAATTGATCAAGTAAGAGAAATGAAGAAAATCAATAAAAAATATACCTGCAAATACTGCATTTTATCTTCCTGTTGTTCCCTCAATGGATACCCTTGCGGGACCCCCCTTTCTAAGGTTGAGAACTCATACTTGGCATTACGGTCTATCGTCACGATTTCAGGTGCCGAGCTATAGTCATATGGTCTGTCATATATTAAGTCGGCATGAATTCCTCCATCTTGGCTGTTTTCTGCAAAGTGCAGAAAAGCACGAGCGTCAGGATTAGATAGAAACGGACTCAGTACACAAGACAGACAGACAGACAGACGAATAGATAAGAGAGACAGGTTCAGTTCTTCTCTGATTTGTGAATTTATTATAGTTATTATTATTTCTTTTTTCCCTTTTTAAGCGTTTCCTTCTAGTCTGCTCTGGAGTTTTAGATCAGAGGTTATTTCCTAGAAAAAATGACCAAGAATTTAAAAGTGGAATAGGGAGATGGAAAAGCCCTAGAATGGATTTGACATACCCATCTACAAAGTCTGTCTTCTCAATTACTGCAGTCGCGTTCCTTAAAGATCAATTGGAGATGGGTGCAAAATGTTGACTTTGAGGAGAATGTGTGCCAAATGATGAAAGATGACAGCAGCTATTTGCACAGGCAGCTTGGCATGCAAGTCAGTAGCTTTGGAAAAAAAACAGGAAACAATCCTTATACATACAACTGTGATGGGTTATACATGGCAAGCCCTCTGGAAAAAAAAAAAAAAAAAAAAAAAGCAGAGAACTGGCAGTGTTAATTATCACACAGAATAGGCACTGCCCTGTGTTGTTTGACTGCTCCTGCTGGACAATGTGCAGTTATCGAGGAGGAGGGGTGAGGAGGGGGGTCAGGAGGTTTGGAGGAAGGGAGAAGGGGAGGAGGGGGGGGGGGGGGGGGGGTCAGATCCGGTTGAGTTTAAACAGTGCCAATAGACAAAAATAAAGACAGCTGGTTCATACGGTTGCCACCCAAAAGCCTTTCTTTCTATGATTATCATGTGACCTCATTTTTGGGACAAAATTTTGCTGAAGTGTCTGTGATTCTTAGGTGCAATGTTTCATATCTGGTTGTTGTTGTTTTTTTTTCTTCTTATCTTTTGTTTTTAGCCTTTTTAAACCTCTTCTCCCTGTTACTCAGATATTTAGTGCGTCGTTTATAGTATGTGTTAGCGGTAGCAGGGCGCTGCCCCGACGGACGGAGCACCGCCGCCTGACGGTTCGGTTCGCTACAACCTGGCACGCAGTTTATGAAATAGAAAACCAAAATACACATTCATAAAATAGTTTTTTTTTTTTTTACTATTTCAGGTCTGCATCCAGCATAGCGGAAAAAAAAATTGAACGTATCACTTTCTGACTTGAGGGAAATATGACCATCATAATGACATGAAAGTGCTTTTCAGCTTAAGTGCAAACCTTCCAGTTTTTCATTCTTACAAATAAATGGGAAACCATTTATTTTGGCATCCTCTCGTGCCAGGGCATCCTGGAGGAAGACTGTCTCATTTCAGTGCATTCAAGTGAAAAAAAGAAAAGAAAAAAAGAAGAAGTGCTGCAAGGTAAGTATGTTCTTCATCTCTTTTTATCTCTTTTGACATCAAACGTATAGCATGGCAAAGCAGAGCATTTGGGTGGGAGAAAAAAGTACAAACCACACAGAAAACACAGAAAGACTCTACAGTGTTATATTCCACAGACACTTGTTATTTCAGTTTCATCTCCTGACAACGAAGGTCACATGATAGGTCACATGATAACATTTGACCACTGATTTACGACCTCAGATTGGGAGACATTCACGAAAATGCACAATCGGTCAAAACATGTCAGTAACATTGCGCTGGTAAAGGGGTCTTAAGCACTATAATTACTGGGGAAAAGAATCTTTGAAAATGGGGACACCCGTTGTTTTCATGATTATTTACTGTCTGATTTATTCCTTTTGCCCTGGTCGAGTGTTTGTCCAGTGCAGCCAGATTCCCATGTTTGCTAATGTGCAGATTTATGGCAGTTTTGCGGCAAACTTGGGGCCATCTAAACGTTAGAGCCAGTTCAGATCAAAAATGGTGAACAAGATGCGTTTCTGTGAGAAAACAAAAACCCTCTAATGTTTTGTGTCTCACCAAACCGAATCAAAGTGGATAGTAGCCACAAATTTTTAAGATTTACGACGCCAAGCCAGTCAGCAATAGCAATAAACGGCTTAAACAGCACTGTTTGCATTTTCCGAAACGTGTGTTATTGCTTCTCTTTCTGGAGAAGGTCGGACTTCCAGCGGTGTTGATGTCGTTTACAAAAAACTTGCGATGAACCTGCGAGTCGGGTGAGAACGGAGGATTACAGCTACGGAGTCGGCCGTCAAAAGGGGGGGGGGCCTGTTATTAAAGCGATAGTTCACAAAAACAGCCATCGCTCGGGAGCGACACGCTGGATTAGGAGAGTGAACGGTGCCGAGAGGGAAGTGTCAAACGGCTCCGCTCCTGAAGCGGCTGCAGCCACGTGACCACCGACACACACACACACACGACGTCCGCTGAGGCCGACAGAATCTGCGGAGGGCGGCCGACGGGTCGGGCGGCGCCGTCTCCCCGCAAACGTCTTGCTCTCTCTCGTCACAGATCTTTGATGTCAACTGGCTTTCACGGATTCATGAGGTTATTTATTTATTTATTTTTTTTGCTCATCTGCAATCATGACCGCTGCATAATCATGAGCTATAATTAAATTAAAAAATTTATCGGGAGTTACAGCATGCTAATGCACAAACGGGATGCCGGTAAATTCACTTACGTAAATGGTTAATTACAGATTTGGCAGCAAAATGTCCCCTAAAGACCAGAGTTGGAGATCTCTATGAAACATCAGGCTATAAAACTAGACGTGCAGACTTGATACTCACCTCTGTTCCCTCTCTGCAATTCTGCTACCCTTTCCCAACCCCCCTTAGAACTCATCCAAAGGCTAAGAAAGAAAACTATTCAGGTGGATAAATCACATTTGTTAGTGAAACTCCTGTGACCACAGACAGCGCAGAGTTCCTCTCGTTACTACTGTTCTCTAGAACTGGAGTACTTGAGTTCGGAGGGCCTCTCAGTGTGGCTCAAGCTAACTGTCTGCAATTTTACTTCAAGGTGTATGTGAATTTAGAACATTGCTAAATTCTATATACTGTATATATACACTGCATAAACGTAATCCTTGTGCTCTGCCCTCACAGATTAGACAAATCTCCGAACTGTCTTAAGACAACAGGAATCATCAGCTACATTCACATCGTCAGGAAAGAGGTAGGGAGAGAAGGGGGCGGGAGGGAGACGCAGGTCAGTGGCTTACCCTCGTCCACGTCATCGTTGGACATGATGGCCACGCACTTCTCCCACACCATGCGGATATCAGCCCGATAGCGGTCGCAGGCCCACAGGAACATGGGGAGCAGGATGGACTGGGCGATGGAGCACCACAGCACACACAGCACCATCCAGTTGTAGGAGCGGTCGAACTTGAGGCTGGCAAAGCTCACCACCTGTGCAGCGCCACATCGCGTGAGAGAGCCGTGAGCAGTGACTGTTTGCGCCCTGTCGAGTTATTTTTCCGGTTGCCAGCTTGTTCGGGCCCGGGCTGGGAAGCCGCTGGGCTGTGATCAGGTTTTGGAAAATACACGCTTTCACAACCAAAACCATGTGTTAGACGAGCATTCTGGCAGAAAGGGAGGCAGGCAGTAGTCGCCCCCCCCCCCCACCTACAATCAACGCTTGTGTTATCGGCGTTGATGAAAAGTGAGGTGACATAAACACATTTCTGGAATCAAATTCATTTCTGGGCTCCAGCATTTGATTTGTTGTCTTTGTCCCATTTCAAATTATCTTTTTCCGCTCAGATCTTACAGCTCACGTCTGAAAAATCCTCGTGGATGAAATGGCACCGGCAGACGACAGAAGAGCTCTGTACATTTCACATAAAAAAAAAAACTAAAAAAAAAAACCCATCATGAATTGACACATCTAAACATTACTATATACATTTAGGGTATTTTGGTAACCAACTCCCCCAAGTTACTCTAAAAATTTGAATCTGTAGAATCTACTGTCTTTTCATGCTACAATGGAAAGTACTTCACTTCAGATCTGGCATTTTGTGAACCGATGAAACGTGATTTCATAATATTCATAAAATTCAGGCAAATATTTGACGTGATTAAAGCCTCTAAGACTAATGCGCAAATCCAAACGCCTTCTCTCTTACCGGTGGGAGTGGGTGTACATTAAGAACACAAAGAATCAAACGTTACCCGTCAGAACACGGAATACTTCATGTATACTAATGAATGATGCTGTGAATACACGAGAGCTGAAGTGTCAATCAAGAGGCGGCGACACACACGCACACGCGCGACAAATTCGTCGCCGCTGTCGTCACCATCAAATAAGAGTGAGTAGGATCCTGCGTGAAGGGGGACTCATATTCATCAGCGGAGGAAGCAGGTGAACGCGGGTCGTCTTTCCACTTGAGCTCCTCTCCTGATTATTAATGACGCACTTTCTTCTGGAAAGCGTTGCTACTCGAAAGTAGACCCGCACACAGGATGAATAAAAGGACAAGACGATCACCGTTGCACCAGCAGCTTGTTCCTGCGCGTGTCTCGCTGCCCACAAGAAATAAGGCTTCACGAGAATTGCCTCCCGGTGGCTGCTCGCCTCCACAAACCAGCATAGTTGCAGTCAACTATGCTGGTTTGTGCATAATATAAGTAGTGAGGACTCTGAAAGCATTTCCTTGAAATGTGTAAAGAGTATTGGACATTTGCTTGAAATGCTATTATGAGCACATGACTTGTGCTTAAGTGCAATAACCACGACCTTCGAACCCCTGACCACCAAAATCTAAATCAAGTGCATCGTTGACGTTTGTGCCCGATGTTAAAAAAAACAAAAACAAAACAAATTCTCTCCAGGCATTCCTGAAATATCGCGTTCGCAAGCATGACTCATGTCACAGTGAAGCCGACCTTTGACCGTCCTTGAGCTTGAATCGACACGGTGGCAAATTTGAAGAACCGAAGGAACGATTAGCGAATTGCACCCAGAGTTGCGGCCAAAAATAAAAATTGGTTTTGGGAGGTTTCGTTTTGTGACATTTGACCGGTAAAATATAAATCAGTTCAACTCTGAGCTCCAGTTGACATTTGTGCCATATTTGAAGACTCCCCCCCTCCAGGCTTCCTGAGATTTGTTGGTCACACAAATGGGACGGACGGCTGAGCAACCCGAAAACATAAAGCCTGTGGCCATGGCGACTGCTGCCACAGGAGCAGCAAAACTGGTAACGAACACAATTTCTTAAAACCGCTCAGAAGTGTGTTCACAAACACCAATAAAAAAAAGTTGCATTTGTTGGGGACCATTTCAAAGGGATAGTTCGATGTCAAAGGGATGTGTGATGCACTGATGCAGATCCAGTATTTCTCGCAATCCATGACACGCTCAGTTTGGAGAAGCCCAGCGCGAGTATCACCACCGGAAACCGGAATAACACATTTTTAGCTACTTTAAGAAAGCAACAAATAAATAAAAAAATCAGTATCCATTTAAGCGTGCACTATATTTTGTATATTCCCTTTGACTGTCACTAATTCAGTGCATTTTGCGGTTGAAAAATGCAGTTTCAAATTAAAGGGCCTTCTAACAGCGACATAAAGCTGTAAAAATATATCAACCACTTCAAAACAGATATGTTTTCGTTGACTCGAATTCTAGCACATAGTCACCGGTCCTGTCCTGTAAAACACTCGTAACACACAGTTGTGCTTTTGGACTTTTGATGCCCTCTTCGCTCATTTCTTTTCCCACGGACTGCTGCTGATATGGTTTTGAAGCGCTTCAGTTGTCGACAAATGGTTTATTCACAACGCTTGAAAATCAACTGGTACAGCTGATGAATTCAGGACAAGGATCGAGACATCAAGATGCTCGCATGAACTTGACCGCAACAGAGTTGTTGTCATCGTCGTCGTGCAATTTAAAAAAAAAAAAAATCTGGGTTTATTTTGAAGGGACACACAATGATTAAACTGCCATTAGGAGTTCAGTTAATGTGCGCTGGTAAAACATGACGAAGTGGCCTTTAAGTTTTGAGAACTCAATTTTGTGTTTAAAATATATGTTAATATTTTAATATATGTTTTACAAAACGGCAGCCCCAACATGTTTCACGAGCATTATGATAATGTGAGTGTCGGGCCTGTGACAGGCTCATTGTGCGAGCGTATGGTCATATGAATAATTCATTTCTATCTCGTCTCTTTGGCGTCTAAAACTGTTTTCCAGCAGTAAAAAAATTCTGTTCTGCTAATGCATCTCTTTGCCAGTATTTCTCTGTGTAACACCATACAACTAAAACGAACATACACATTCACATCATGTGCGCATGTGTGTGTGTGTGTGTGTGTGTGTATCACGGCATCCAAGGCATTCAAATTGTTCATTACATCAGGTCATAAAAACGGTGAGGAGACCTTTTCTGTTTAATTCACTGAACTGAATATATGATTTTTTTTTTTTTTATCAGTGCTACCCTCTCTCTCTTACACACACACACACACACACACACACACACACACACACACACACACACACACACACACGTGCGCGTGCAGGAGCAGCGGGCTGCCAGCACCTGCGTTTGTGGCGCCGCCGCCTCGCTCGCCACCGCCTCGCTCGCTGAGCCTCGAGGCTGCGCCGGAAGCCATAACGGCAAAAGACAGCCGTGAGGTCGTGAGGTCATGTTGACCTTTGACCACTGACGCGTAGGAAGTTGGAGAGGCTCGGCAGCATCCCGAGGTGCCTTCAGGAGAGCGGGACAAACCAAACACGGTGGCGGACGCTTCCTCAGCTTTAGCCTCCTTCACCTCCCTAAGGAAGCCTCCGTCGGACCCGGGAACGTCGGGCTCGGCGATCCAACGCCGCTGTGGAAGGGAATCCCTCCCAGCCCAGCAGAGTTTGCGGCTTTTAATTCATTTTCTCCCTGAACGGGGAAGTTTATTCCGCCATCGATGTGCATGAATAAGCTTCTTGACCTTGCGGCCTTTATGGAAGCCGCTGCAAAGCCCCGCGGCATAAATGGTTGCCAGCGTGCGTGTGTGGGGTTTTTTTTTTTTTTTGTTTCTCCCCCTTCACCCTCGGGGTAACGTAAAAACACCTGTCACCCACGGCGGCGAGGGCGAGTGACAGCCAGCGCCAGCCTCTCTCTCTCTCTCCGTCTCCTTTTCATTCGTCTCATCAGGTCTGTTCTCCGCCGCGGTTTCGCTTAAGTCATCCTGTCATTTTACAGCTCGGGTTTCTTTGTCTGCTGGTTTCCTTGACAGCCTTGAACTTTTTCTTTTTTTCTTTTTTAAATTTCTTTTTCATATATTTTCCCAGCAGCGAGACACTTTCACCTGTGGTGGCTGCGGGCGAGCGAGCGAGCGAGCGAGGGAGCGGGTTCCCCCGCCCCCGCTCGCCGCCTGGCAGGATCGTCGCGTCGTTTCTCATTTGGTTCCCGTAAAACTTTTCAGGTCTGCGTTCACTTAGAGAGAAATATTTCGCGGGAAGCTACGCCGACGTAGGAAATTAGATTATTGATTTTCCTAAAGTTTGGTGCGTATGAGCGGTGCTGTACAATAATAACAATTTTTTTTTTAAAAAGGAGCTGTGGTATGTGTTGTCTCCAGCCAAAACACACACACACACACACACACACACACACACACACACACACACTCTGGGCCGCCATCCCAGAGGTCACCCATGTTAACTACTTCCTGCAGTGGCTGG
>CAAKHG010025616.1:0-11195 GCA_901007715.1 Dactylopterus volitans | reverse complement strand
GAGTGTGAGTGGTTGTATGTCTTTCATGTGGCCCTGCGATGAGCCGGCGTCTCGTCCAGGGTGTACCCCGCCGTTCGCCCATTCGACAGCTGGGATCGGCTCCAGCACGACTGCGACCCGGAATAGCCGGAATAAGCGGAAGACAATATTTGTTGATTGTTTCTTTTTCAATGTGTCTCATGGTATCAGTCTGTCAAAGTTCTAAAAGCTGTAAAAACCCAATGCCGACTGCCTGCATGGCACCAAATGACAGTTGGTGACTAGTTAGTGAACAAAGAATATTTAGCAGCTGGAGAAACAGACATATCCTTTGGGGTTGATCAAGAGTAAGCTGCATAAATAGGGTCAAAATGAATGATAATGTTGCTCTGTCACTGCTTGATGTCTAAATAAGCAAATGTTTGCTAAAACATTTTCCAACTAGACTTAAACAGCCATGGCTTATCAGTGTTGCGTTAACAGTAAAGTAGCTCTGCACTGACGAATGAGCTGCAACCGTGGGTTTGAGCTGCTTTACACTGCAGAGGAGGCCTTCAGCATTAGCCGTGGGCCAAACGTGTCCACTCCTTTCCTTAAGTGTGTCTGCACGTTTCTGGCATCCTCCACAGCTGGCTTTGCTGCAAAAGCAAAGCACCCTGGGTGAACTTAAGGCTTCATCCCCCTCAAGCTGGTAGCATAGTCTCTTTGGCATGGAGAAAGGGGTGAGGACAGCTCCAGCAGATTCACTACTACTAACTCCCCCCTCCTGCTTTTTGCTAAAAATAGGTCCAGCATATGCCCACATGCTCCTCCCTGTGTTGTCTCCTATTAAGCAAGTCCTCTTTGAAGCCCTGAGACGCAGGAGAGGAGAGTCCATTTGAAGCTTTTGTGATCCATCTTTTATCTACCGGCCGCAGTCACCGAACCCGAAATGGAATCCGTTTAATTAAATTTTGAGGCATGGATTGGGATGGGTGGGTGGGGTTAGGGGTCTTAGTACACGGTAGCAAGCATAATTGCAAATTGAGTTTGGCCAAAGTTGGAATCAGGCCAAATTTTATAGTATTATGAGTTAGATCTTTTTTTTTTTTCTTCTTCTTCTTTTTTTTTCATGACGAGTGACTGGGACAGTGCTTTAAAATGCAAACTCCATGTGTGAATTGTATTTTGAGGCACATATTCTCTATAACCTCAATTAGTTGTTGATTAACTGAATTGATTCTGACATTGATGAGCATTGTGTCTCTATTGAGATATGGACTCTTGTTTTTATTTAAGGTACAGTTATATCCCACTAATGGTGCTCTTTTCTCTCCTTGCTCTCCGACTTTCCTATTGATGCAGGTTGTATGCCTGGTGTTGCTGGTGAGCTTGGTGGCAGACAGTGCCCACCAGGTTGGCACTGGAACAAGGAGCTAACAATGAGAGCTCTGGGTGCTTGCTGGCCAGCATAGGTGCCGGTATGTTCCTTTGGTCCACATCCTGATGGACCGAGACACCTTCTCCCACATCCGTCTGTGGTGCCCACGGCCCTTTGGCACCTACTCCCAGAACAAAGCAAGGAGCCCAGGCTCGGGGGGCAGTGGTGGAGGCGGCGGAGGGGCAGGGTCCCCTTCCCTGTGCAAGACTGAGCCCTCTCCAGGTGTAATAAGGACGGTAGATGGAACTGAAGATGGAGGGATTATAGTGGGTGTACAGGAGGAGAATGGAGAACAGGAGGATGTGGGCTCAGAGAACACTCCACCTGAAACTGAGCTTGTTGCCAGCTCCTTGGCACAGAGCCAGGCCCCAGTACCCTCTTCAGCCCCTCCATCACCTCCCTCTTCAAGGTCCCAAATGGAAGATGGTCGTGTGCTGTTAGACACCTGGTATGTTATTAAGCCAGGAAACACCAAGGAGAAGATTGCCTTCTTTGTGGCGCACCAGTTCAGTGGAGCAGGCCAACCCAGACCCAGTGCGATGAAGGTATTAACTAAAGCAAAACATTTGGCAAAATTTTATTGTCAGTTTTGTGTTTGTCATCACATTTTAAAATATTTATTTAATTTGTAATTTTTCTCTGCAGGTTAAAGGTAACTGGGCAACCGACTGCAGTAAAGCAAAACGACGAAGAAGATGCTCATCCTATGACCCACCAACCCGCTCCCAAGCCTCAGAACCTCACCTCAGCCATGACTCCCCCGTAGCGCCTCCTAGCCCTGATGAGCCATCACTAGCAGGGGTGAATGAGACAGACCTGCTGTCGGTGGCAGAGATGGTTGCCTTGGTCGAGCAGAGAACAGCCTTGGCCCTTCAGGGGATTGTGGCTGTTCATGGAAACCAACACCACCACCAGCCCCATATTGCCACTCATAACCAGGGCCTTACCCCTCACCAGCACACTCTACTCCGGGGGACAGTGCCGGACCCAACTCCAATGGTGTTTGTATCTGACAGTTCAAATGGCCAACCTTCCAAAGAGGTCAAGGAGTCGTCGTCTCCCATCCAGACGGATCAGGAGTTGGACGAACAGCATGAGTCATGCAGGGTAGCCCAGGCCATAGCACACTTTGAGTCCCAGAACCTGGAGAATCGACTCCATTTGGGCACCGGTTCTCAAATAGACTTTTCTAATCGAGACAGAGAAGGGGAGCGTAGGCGAGGAGGAGAGTCGGGCATTGTAACACCTCCTCCGCCTCCGACTCACAGTCATGGTGAGGTGAGGATAGCATTCAGAGTATCAAACTTGGACTCACGTTCTCAGTTGGAGCCAGCTGGCAGGTCCCGCTGTATGTTTATGAGCTGTGGAGGTGGGGGTAACCAGGCATCAGCCAGGTCCAAAGAGAAAATCACCTGTGATCTGTACCAGCTTGTCAGTCCCTCCTCGAGAGACCCCAGCAGTCTGCTGCTAGCTGCAACGACTGCTGCCCCAAAAACAGATGGAGATCTCCATCACCCAGATAGGCAGGCCTGCAGCAGCCCGGACCCAACCCAGGAACTCTCCTCTGGGGAGACCAAAGCTGCGGGTGTAGGAAGGGAGCGAGTGACAGGCTTTCATGTGGAAGTGGTGGTGACGGGTGCGGTGGACCAATGTGTGTTTTATGGCAAGGACAGTACAGAAAATGTGCAGGAGGAGACGGTGTGTTTCGCTATGCCAAGTGGAGGAGGAGGAGGCGGCGGAGGTGTCAGCAGTTCCACCGACCCCTCATCAGATGATCCTCCCCCTGGACAGCTCTTCTTCCTTCAGCCGCCTCGGGGCACAGAGGAGGAAGCTAAAGGCGCAGGCACTGCCAGAGGATCAGGAATGTGCCCTTTGGACTGTGCCAACAACAACGGCCCCGGGGCAGGGGTGGCAGTGGGCTCAGGGGAGAGGGCAACTCGACCAGACTCTCCCCTGGCCAGCGTTGGGGACGACTGTTCAGACCCTTCCCTGTGCCGCCTGTACCGCCATGTGTCCCATGATTTTCTGGAGATCCGCTTCCAGATCCAGCGCCTGCTTGAGCCGCGCCAGTACATGCTGCTGCTCCCAGATCACATCATGGTCAACATCTTCAGTTACCTGCCGACACGCTCTCTGGCAGCCCTCAAGTGCACCTGCCACTACTTCAAGGTGTTGATTGAGACATATGGGGTGCGAGCAGTGGATTCACGCTGGAATCAAGACCCTCTGTACAGGGACGACCCCTGCAAGCAGTGTAAACGGCAATATGAGCGTGGGGATGTTTCACTGTGCCGTTGGCACCCTAAACCTTACCACCATGATCTGCCTTATGGACGTTCCTACTGGATGTGCTGCCGACGTACAGACAAGGACACACCGGGCTGCCGTGTTGGGCTCCATGATAATAACTGGGTCCAGCAGCCCGCAGACGGCTCTCAGCCAATCCGCACCAAGAGGGAGGACAGGAGGGAGGAGGCCAGGTAGAGAGGAAAGCGTAAACCTCACACATGCCAACTCTCATTTCCTCCCCCATAGTCCCTACTCCCTCTCATCTCTACTAATAGTACGAGGAGGAATCAGCACTCCAAGACTTTTTCTTTGCTCCAGCACTCCTCTCTCGTATTTGCCCCAGTTGGAGGGAGGTTGTGCGGAAAAGAAGGAAGAGAGGTGTGTCACTCTCCATGCCTTTTTTGAGCCCTCCAGAATCCCTCTCTCCTCCCACTGTGCTCCAGAGTGGCACCTTTTAAAAGTTATACCAGGGTTGGGGTCCCCTTCTGCTGCTGTCAGTCAGCCCTCTTTCTGCCTCCTACTCATCCAGGTTTCTGTTTAGCTCTGTACATGGTTGATAGTTCATTCACATGAAAACTTTGCAGTGTATTTCATTGAAATAAGCATTCATTAAGTGACAAATAGAAATGTAATGCCCTAGAGCCTGCTCACTTTTCCAATATGTGTTCTGTGTTTTATCACAAACTTCCATGTTAGCTGTACAATGGAAGCTCACTGGACTCAGTGCAGCTGAGTCGAACCGATGTAAAACCTTTCAGTGGTGGAATGTTAAGCGTTGCTATAGAAATGTGATTGTATAAAGCAAACTTGATTTTTCCGTTTTACAAGATTGCCATTTGTATCTGTCCTGCGCCATGAGTTTCTATTTCTCTGAATGTGCTGTAACGTACTATGTCGATCAGTCCCCTGATAATGCTGCTGAAATCATTGCCTGTGTCACTGATGTTAATTCTGAAATAGCCATACCATTGGTTAATGACAGGCACACTCTCAAATACTGAGAGCTGTTTTTATCATTGTTTCAGAGTGGACCCTAACCTTGTTGACCAGCCATGAAAAGGAGCCACTGAGTACTTTCTGGTTTACAGAGAATTATGGGAGATGGACTTTGATTTAGACCAGTGGGATTGAATGGGATTAAAAAGAGAAACTTGATGTCACTTTGGAAAGGCCTGATGTCACTTTGTATGGTTTGACTGACTTGCTTGTTTGCCTTTTTTTGTTTGTTTTTTTTGGGGAAGGGATGGCTGCTTTATTCGGGTGTGTGTCAGAGAAGAATGTTTGCTGTTGTATTTACTTTTACTCTCTCTGTTTTCTGTCTGTCCCCCTACACAACTTGCAAAGATGTATTTTTTTTAAACATCTTCGTCTACAAACCCACCTCTCTTCCCTCCCCCCCCACCCGTCTTACGATTTGGCAGAGGGCAGTGTTTGCCAAAGCCGTCATTCATGCTTCAAAGCGGGTTAAACCAACGACAGACCATGGAAAACTCTCTACACCAGCTTCCAGCCTTAAAAGCCCCCTACCTCCTACCCACCCTACAGGAGATTGAGGTGTCAGATACCTCACAGTTGGTCAAGAGTATTTGGGAGTTGCACAGGACCCTGTAAGCAGCTAGATTTTAACTTGCTTGATAGACTCCATCCGGCTCTACTGGATCCACCCATAACTCTTCAGTGTGGGAGTGAAAGATGAACAGTGCCTGGTAACGGCGCTGACTCTTCGTTCCCGGAAAATCCTCTCTCTCTGCCCCCCTCCTCGACTCGTACCCCTTCAAGCTGACAGACTGGACATTAACTGAGGTGATGAATGATGCTGAAACTCTGCATGGAGGTGGTTGGGTAGTCATGGGAGAACTCTGTAGGTTCCAGACATGTACAATTCTAATGGGAAATATCTGCTTAAATAAAAAAAAAAAAAAGAAGTGTTGATTAAAACTGGAAATCTGAATCGCTACCTGGTTTGTGTGGTGTGTGTGTGATGAGTAAATTCATGCCTGGAAGTAGTAATGGTTTTAAACCTGTAAATTTTAAAATGATTTAATCACTTGTTCAGTGCTTATCAGCTGGACTAAGTCTGACCTGCAGCCAAAAACAGCAGCCTTGAAAATATAATGTGCTACAGTCAATACATTTTAATTTTTAAGCTAAGTTTCCATAAAGCAAAGAATCACATTCTTAAGACAGTGAATTGTGCCTGAAAATATGGTGAAGGGACTCCTGTCTTTGACTTTTTATTCATTTCTTGGGCATGACTTTTATCGGGTCAAAAAAAAAAAAAAACTGCGCAAAACATCTTAAAACTTTTGAGGCTGTATTGAGTTTACATTTATCCAGCTTTCAGAATATATATTTACTGTATATCACAATGCCAGGAAAGATTGACTTATTTAATCAAGGTAACAGTATACAGTAATGGCATGCTAACCTGATAAAACCACAGACTCTGCATTAAAGATACTCTTCAAACCCGGATAAACGCAATGAATCAGCACAGCTCGTTGTGCTCTATAGTAAAGAGGCCAGGTAATATAAAATATTCCTATTTTGCGCCTTTGTGACTGGAAACTGCTGCTGTTACCCAAAGTGTAGTGGTGAGTCCTTGCCAACAGATGGCAACACTGTCACATGGATCCACCAGTGTGTGTGTGTGCGCGCGCGCGTTGTCCTCACAGAGTGATTAAAGCTACGAACACGATCCACAAATTCAATTTCAGCTCTCTGCTAAGCAAAGTAACCCCACATGAAGACGGCCACTGCCATCATGATGAGAGCATTAGCATCCACAGCGTACTTCTGCACAGGTTCCTCACGAATGTCAGGCATCGGCTCTTCTTGCTTGATGGGCTGAGAGCCCCCGCCGCCTCCGCCGCAGAACTGGCCAACCAAGTGACAGAGACCAGACTTCTCCAACTCAGTAGCTGCTGAGAAGGGGCGAGAGGTGTCAGTACTTCCTGTGAGTCCAAGTGTTTAATTTGTCTGTCTTTGGGAGTTTTTTTTATCTGCTTACTGGCATCACTTGGCCTCTGGTTCCTCCCTGTCTCCTCTTGCTCCTGGTCCAAGTCTTTCCTCTCCTCTCTGGAATGACGCAAGCTGAACACCAGTCGGTGGAGCTGAAAGAACAGA
This sequence comes from Dactylopterus volitans, assembly GCA_901007715.1. Lineage (NCBI taxonomy): Eukaryota > Metazoa > Chordata > Actinopteri > Syngnathiformes > Dactylopteridae > Dactylopterus > Dactylopterus volitans. The sequence goes on along the minus strand of CAAKHG010025616.1, from coordinate 4,381 downwards.
GACCTTAGATGCAGAAACTGACTCATCTCATCACATCACATCACATCACGTCACGTCACATCACATCACATCACATCACATCACATCACATCACATCACATCACATCACATCTCATCTCATCTCATCTCATCTCATCTCATCTCATCTCATCTCATCTCATCTCATCTCATCGTCTTCCACTTATTCCGGTTCTGGGTCGCGGTCGTGCTGGAGCCGATCCCAGCTGACAAGGGGCGAGCGGCGGGGTACACCCTGGACGAGTCTCCAGCTCATCGCAGGGCCACATGAAGGACAGACAACCACTCACACTCGCACGCACAACTACGGGCAATTTAGAGTAGCCAGTTAACCTCAGTGTGCTTTTGGAAGGTGGGAGGAAGCCGGAGTACCCGGAGAGAACCCGCGCAGACACGGGGAGAGCATGCCAACTCCACCTAGACGGCGCTAACCACCGTGTCGCCCCGAAGCTGACTCCATTTTTTAAATTATCTTGTCAATGCCAGCACAGCCACGTGAATGTTTCTCCATTCCATGGATTCACAAATGAATGAATGTTTGTCCAAGCAATGTCAGCAGTGCATATCGGGTCTTAGTGAGGCGCAGTGTGGAAAAACAAGTCGCTCACATGTTGATCCTCTATTGGCTGAGTGCAGTAGCTGACCAGCAGCACCAGCACTGACGTGCAGAAGAAGAGTATGATTGCAAAGTGTAAATAATGGATCCCACAAAGCAGAAAAGGACAGCTGGAGGGGGAAATACAGCTGCCGGTGCCAAACCAGAACTCTGGCAACATCCGAGACAGACCCATCACCAGGCCACCCATCAGGCCCCAGAACGCCCCCTGAAATGCAAAGCAGATGAGAGTTACACTGCTCAGGGAGATGATTCCCTCTGCATTTCAATCGCACGTCTGCAGCTGTCTCACCTTCTCATTCACCCTCTTAACAAACACAGCCAGGAAGAAGACAGAGGCGATGGGGGGTGCCAGGTAGCTTGAGATTGACTGGATATAATCGAAGAGCTGACCACTCTGAGCCGCCTGGACTACGGGGATCCAGCAGATACTGATAGCAACAATACACAGCACCCAGACTCTGAAAAACAGAGATGGTGAAGCACAACTTCATTGGTTAAAAGAAGCAATGACAAGTAGCCTTTTTTCCAGTAACGCTGGTTATATTAATAGCAGCGGCAGAAGCACCGGCGGTGTTGGTGTTTGAAGATTTTGCAAACTTCTCCTAAAAAAAATCTTTCATGTGCTGTAAATATAGCTGAAACTATGATTAGGTTAATTCCCTGAATTAATCTATGACACAGCTAGTCTGTAACGGGATAAAAAGCAGTGGAAAACCTACGCAGTATTTCAAGCATAACACTCTTATCAAACCCCTCCTTCAGCCAAAGACATTCAGTTGGCAGTGATATAAAACAGAGTAAAGCAACAAAACAAAACAAAAAAATCTAATTTAAGAGACTGAGCAGACACAAATACATTTGCAAGTATGATGCACGAATAAAATGTTGAGCATTGCACCCTGGCAAACGCCACCGTTCATGCATGGACCGACACGTGACAGTGGTGACAAATCAAAAGATGTAAATACATATGAGGAAGCCAACAGGTGCTGCTGATTAAAGCTGCAGTCAGACCTCATCTCCGCCTGGATAAATGTTTTATCAAACACTTCATGAAACTGTTGGCTCACGGCAGTCAGACAGCGTCTCTTTTCTCTGCTGTGGGTATGAAGCCCTCCCGCTCTCGCCCTCTCTCATTCCAACCAGCTGGACATTGTAATAATGACGGCTTAATGACGCAGATCAATTCACAACCACGGGTTAAAAGAAAGGCAGCTCTGATGAAAAATGAGGGAACGAAATGACAAAATTCGAATATGCCCCGTTTGCCTATGACAGCATTCGTTTACCTTCCCACGATGATGAGCTCGCGCTCGGTGGCCTGTGGTCTGATGCGCGTCCAGATGTCCATGGTGAACAGGGTGCTACTGCTGTTGAAGATGGAGGCCAAAGAGGACATGAGAGCAGCCAACATCACAGCCAGCATCAGACCCCGCAAACCTGGAGCCGGGGAGGGGACAAGGGGGTAAGAGAGGGGAGCACAGCGATTTGATAAAAAAAGATGGAGGAGGCGATGTCATTGTGCCTGAATGCATCCTTACCATTCGGCATGACTGACATCACCAGTTTAGGGTAAGCAATATTGGAGCAGCCCACCTCAGTCCCGCACACCTTCTTACACACTTCGGGGACCACACAGCCGACCTCGTCTACAGGAAACACACAGCAGAAGTCTTTCCCACATGCAAACCCTGCTTTCAAACACAGCTGTCTTGTTCAAGCCTCACCGCCACATTTGAAACTGCTGCATTGGCATTAACCTCCCTTACAAAAATGAGACTGGAGTGGAAGCCACAGACCTGGGAACAGCACCCTGCTGATCATGCCAGGAAACACCATGAGGAACATGGGCAGCAGTTTTAGATAACCGCACATGATGCAGCCGGCCTTCACATGGGTGAGACTGCGAGCTGCGAGGCACCGCTGGACTATAACCTGGAGAGACAGCCGGGCAGGAGAGAAGGAGGCGAGTCAGCATCTGTCAGGAGGTGCAGCTCAACTTCACTGAGAGTTTGGGTCCAGTTTCTCAATAGAGGCCAAAAGAGCAGTTGGCTGCTGAGGTTTCTGTTTGTGTTATGAGGCTCCTGTTCGAATGCGAATCTGTAGGATGAAACTGAGGAAGCTAAACTGCAGGAGGAAGTTTTTATTTTTTGTTCATCTCCTTTCGTCTCGTCTCGGCTTCTTCCACTTATCCAGGTCCGGGTCGCCGCCCAATCCACAATGGACTAAACCCATATGGTTCCGCCTGCAGGTGGTGGGCCTGCTGGAGGACAGACCTTCGTCTCTGCCTTGGGCTGGACCTGACTGGACCCCGTAGATGAAGGCCGGACCACCAGGTGCTCGCTGACAGACCTATTGCCCAGGCCCAGCTCCAAGGTGGGGCCCTGGTGACCCCCCGCGCAGGGCACACTGGTCCTTTGATGTTTTTCTTCCCACAGGCGTCTTCATGAAGCATTCTTTGTCTGACACTTCACCCAAGACCAATTTGCCATGTGAGACCCTACCAGGGGCTGCTGTCCCCGACAACATACCTCCTGGGATCATTAGCACACTCAGACCCCTCTACCACCATAAGGTGAGGGTCCACGGATGGTCTCCTTTCAACAACTTCGATTTTAGTGAAGCAACATGGCTTTACCAACACCATCATGAAAATTTCTGTGGAATATCACAACTTATCAAGACTAAAAAGTGAAGGTACTCACCTGGTCTGTGCACCAGTACCAGCCTCCTACTATAGCAATCCCAAACAGCACCCCCGGCCACGGCAGGTCGCCAGTGGTTGGATCCCTGAGCAGGTTGAAGGCGTCCTGCCTGGGGGTGTAGCACCGGGGGGAGATGTTGTAGCGTTGGGGATCCAGAGAGGAGAAGTTACTTGGCAATGCAGAGCTGTATTTAGCCAACAGGGCGCTGTAGCCTCCTACCTCGGCAAAAGCTGGAAACCAGGTGGGGAAGGGAGCCATCCATGTCAATTCAATCAAAATTTTACCACCAGGCGACATCTTTCCTTTGCATATTTTCACTGGAGCTCCCATTAGCCATGGGGTGAGTGTTTTTGTTGTTACATTATTTAGATGTAACACATGACTGGTATGGGTCAAAATAAGTGTACTGTGTGTTTTCTTCCCAATGTAGAACTCCTTGTCCTGACTGGAGATGAGTCAGCTGCTGAGTCAGTGCCTTCTCTGGCATCAATGCATCACTAATTCACTTCAGGAGGCGCGCGTTTCTTCCACCTCCTCTGCAGGTCCCTCTTCCATTTTTGTCGAGTCTGCTGCCCTCTTGTTGTCAGCGGTTAATAATTACACCAGAATGTGAGTTTTTTTTTTTAATGTACTCTCTGTTGACCTTTTATTGAAAAAAACTATTAAGTTGTTGCACTGTCAGCCTAAGGTAGAGCTGCAGTGTCAGCATACTGTACACTAGTGCAGTGACATTAATGATTAGAGACCCGGACGATCTCCTCTGTGTGGCACATAAACACACAGAACCAGACCTATTTGAAGTGTATAGGGTTTTTTGTGTGTGTGTGTGCGCAAACAATACAGACTGAAATATACATTGGAAGATAAAACGTTACGTGAGGACCAACAAAAGCTTTAACAGATGCAGTCTGGACTTACAAAACCCAGTGAGGACAAAGGCGCCGGCGATGATGACAACGGTCTGAACTGTGTCAGTGTACATCAGAGCCGCCAGGCCACCTTTTGACACACACACACACACACACACACACATATATAT
>CAAKHG010025610.1:0-21528 GCA_901007715.1 Dactylopterus volitans | reverse complement strand
CTGGAAGACACACAGACAGCCGCAGGCGTGACGCTGGCGTGTCAAGACGGACGGACGGACGCAGGCGTGACGCTGGCGTGTCCGGACGGACGGACGGACGCAGGCGTGACGCTCGCGTGTCCAGACGGACGCTGGCGTGTCCGGACGGACGGACGCAGGCGTGACGCTGGCGTGTCCGGACGCAGGCGTGACGCTGGCGTGTCCGGACGGACGGACGCAGGCGTGATGCTGGCGTGTCCGGACGGACGGACGCAGGCGTGACGCTGGCGTGTCCGGATGGACGGACGGACGCAGGCGTGACGCTCGCGTGTCCAGACGGATGGACGCAGGCGTGACGCTGGCGTGTCCGGACGGACGGACGGACGCAGGCGTGACGCTGGCGTGTCCAGACGGACGCTGGCGTGTCCGGACGGACGGACGCAGGTGTGACGCTGGCGTGTCCAGACGGACGGACGCAGGCGTGACACTCGCGTGTCCAGAGGGACGGACACAGGCGTGACGCTGGCGTGTCCAGACGGACGGACGCAGGCGTGACACTCGCGTGTCCAGAGGGACGGACACAGGCGTGACGCTGGCGTGTCCAGACGGACGGACGCAGGCGTGACGCTGGCGTGTCCAGAGGGACGGACGCAGGCGTGACGCTGGCGTGTCCAGACGGACGGACGGACGCAGGCGTGACACTCGCGTGTCCAGAGGGACGGACGCAGGCGTGACGCTGGCGTGTCCAGACGGACGCAGGCATGACGCTCGCGTGTCCAGAGGGACGGACGCAGGCGTGACGCTGGCGTGTCCAGACGGACGGACGGACGCAGGCGTGACGCTCGCGTGTCCAGAGGGACGGACGCAGGCGTGACGCTGGCGTGTCCAGACGGACGGACGGACGCAGGCGTGACGCTCGCGTGTCCAGAGGGACGGACGCAGGTGTGACGCTGGCGTGTCAAGACGGACGGACGGACGCAGGCGTGACGCTGGCGTGTCCGGAAGGACGGACGCAGGCGTGACGCTGGCGTGTCCAGACAGACGGACGGACGGACGCAGGCGTGACGCTCGCGTGTCCAGATGGACGGACGGACGGACACAGGCGTGACGCTCGCGTGTCCAGACGGACGCAGGCTTGACGCTGGCGTGTCCAGACGGACGCAGGCATGACGCTCGCGTGTCCAGAGGGACGGACGCAGGCGTGACGCCCCATGTCCAGACGGACGGACGGACGCAGGCGTGACGCTGGCGTGTCCAGACGGACGCAGGCGTGACGCTGGTGTGTCCAGAGGGACAGACGCAGGCGTGACGCTGGTGTGTCCAGACGGACAGACGCAGGCGTGATGCTGGCGTGTCCAGACGGACGCACGGACGGACGGAGGCGTGACGCTGGCGTGTCCAAACGGACGGACGGACGCAGGCGTGACGCTGGCGTGTCCGGACGGACAGAGGGACGGACGCAGGCGTGACGCTGGCGTGTCCAAACAGACGGATGGACGGACGGACGGAGGCGTGACGCTGGCGTGACGCTGGCGTGTCCAAACAGACGGATGGACGGACGGACGGACGCAGGCGTGACGCTGGCGTGTCCGGACGGACAGAGGGACGGACGCAGGCGTGACGCTGGCGTGTCCAGACGGACGGACGCAGGCGTGATGCTGGCGTGTCCAGACGGACGCACGGACGGACGCAGGCGTGATGCTGGCGTGTCCAGACGGACGCAGGCGTGACGCTGGCGTGTCCAGACGGACGCAGGCGTGACGCTGGCGTGTCCAGAGGGCCGGACAGACGCAGGCGTGACGCTGGCGTGTCCAGACGGACGGACGGACGGACGCAGGCGTGACGCTGGCGTGTAACTTGGACATGAACTGATGCTGCTGGTGAGCCGGTCGTTGTGTAGTAATGACAGTGATCGGTGCGATCGGTGTGATCGGTGATCGGTGTGATCGGTGTGATCGGTGTGATCGGTGATCGGTGTGTAAAGAGCAGAGGGAAACTTACCCCACAGTACTCCAGCAGCTTAATGATCTCCTCCTCGTACACAGAGTTAATGGCATACTGCTTCTCCAGCTCAGTCCAGTTTACTGCTCTGCTCAGTACACCCTACACACACACACACACACACACACACACACACACACACACACACACTCTCTGCTTACAGTGCCTACCACCTCTCCATGGACATGAAGCGAGCATGCCTTTAAAGGCTGATCTCCTTCAGGTGGGAGAGAGCGTTACCGTGGTGAAGACACTGGAGGCAGTGGACCAGGACAGGCAGGGAATCAGGGGGATGGGCTTCGGCCAGTTAGTCACCGCCAGAGACGCCATCTTGATATAAACGACAGATTTCAAAAACATTGTCCGGGACAGTTCAGGTATCCTCCTGGCCCCACCTGTGGTTGTGTCTCCATGACAACAAGCATGTCGATTACTGAGTAAAACACTGACAGAATACGGCAGTTTGGCGGAAGCAAATGGAAGTGTGAACTGTATGTGTGATGTCATGCAGGCTCACATATCCTCCCATGGAGATGCCGGTCATTCCCAGAGGCCAGTATCCCTCGCTCTCCAGCCAACGGAGGAGCACCGTGGACTCCAGGATCAAAGCCCCGCCCATCACAAACAGGTCTGACACATTCTTTAGACTGGAGCGCCTAAAACAGAAAAGATGGCTCCAGTTGTCCAGAGGGCCAGTCCACCAGCATCTCTCCTAGCATTTAACCGCCATCAGCTGGATTTAGCCTGCATCCACCAGAACAACCAGACCCACTCATCCAGCGTTGCTGCCTTGACCAATCACAATGGAGAACGCAGAAAGAATGGAGCACTCACTCATTTCACATCTATGCTAACTGCAAATGCATGACCTTCAAGCTTCAGTGCAGTGTGCACCCCCTGCTGGAAGCTCTTAAGTATTGCATCTATTCAATCAGTCAAAGAACAGTAGATCAGGTAAAGAACATGCTCGAGGTGATCTGAGAAGATGCGTGTCCTCGGGTCATGAACACAGAGAGGGACGCTCTGCTCGGATGTCACTTATTCACTCGAAAACAGTCTGGACTAAGATGTTCTTGATGCCAGATGATGTTCCTGACCTGACGTGAACCAGTCTAAGGTGGTAATGGGAGCCAGTGGAGGTCAATGGAGCCATATGTGACCTGCTGTCTTCATCAAAGCCTCCAGGGGCTCAAATGTTTGACACTTTCCAGTGAACTGACCTGAGATCTTAACTCCTGTACCCCTGCAACCCACTAACCCTCTCTCTACCCCTGTACCTCTCCAACTCTCTACCCTGGTAACCCTCTGACCCCTGGTAACCCTCTGACTCATCTACCCCATCCATAGGACAACTTAGGAGGTTTCTTTCTGGCAAGCGAACATGGCCACATGTGAGCCGACTGCTGAGGAGTCTTTGTCTCCACCGAGGAACCGAGAGTCAGACGGAAATGAACCGATCAGGGATGTGGCAGAGGTAAAACTTACAGCTGGTCCTTTGGTTTGCGATAACCATGTGAAAGGTGAGTCAAGGAATCCAGAGGCAACATCAGATAAGGAGACACTGAATTCAGGGACTAAGAACATTTCTGAGTATCACAACTTGAAGGAGGAGCGACGCTGACTGAAAAGAACTTTCAGAGCGGCACCATGTCATCTGGGTTCAGAACATGATTAGGCCGTGTAGTCTGGTCATCGCTCCGGCCATCCAGCAGCAGAAGGATATAATAGGGGTTCTCCAGAAGTAGCGAAGCCATTCCGGCCTCTCTGATCATGGGCCGGGCCATCAGGGTTCTCCGACGCCAGAAAAACTAAGACACAATGAACACAACACATTCACGATCAGAAACACCACCGGCGCGTGAGCTAATTAATAAAACCCACCATGGTCACAAGAGTGGCAACTGGTCAGAGAACAATATGGCTGACAACTGAGAGGACAGCGTGACATCATGGACCCCGGACCGTCTACCCTCATCACTGTTACGATCAAGAGGCTTTCCATGTAAAATCTCTCCAAGAACTAGAAGCTCTCTGGATACGCTGGCAACCTCTGGTTGTGTTGACTTCATACTGTTGCCGATTTCCAATGATCTTCATGACTTTCCACAGCAGTGAAACCTCTCGCAAATGTGTGAATGCGGACGAAAAAAGCAAAAACTTCAGAAAACAGCTTAAATGAAGCATGAAATGTCAGTAAGAGTTTGAGGAGTATGAGGAGCAGAATGAGTTGACATGTTCATTCAAATGGCTTCATTATTTCCATATAAGCTCAATATCATCAAGCTGAAAGGTTCTTAAAGGTTCTTTCATCTCATCTCATCTCATGGTCTTCGGCTTATTCCGGTTCCGAGCGGTGGTCGTGCTGGAGCTGATCCCAGCTGACAAAGGGCGAGCGGCGGGGTACACCCTGGTCCACCCTGGTCCACCCTGGTCCACCCTGGTCCACCCTGGACGGGTGGCCGGCTCATGGCAGGGCCACGTGAAGGACAGACGACCACTCACACTCACACGCACACCTACAGGTGATTTAGAGGAGCCAGTGGAAGAATAAATGAACTTAAAAGCTGAACATTCTGATAGTTGAATGTTTGTGGAGCTTAATGTATGAAGATGTAGTTGTTGCCCAGCAAAACACCCACAGAAGAAGAAAGATCAGGATAACAGCGTGAAAGATCTCAGCGTTCTCTTAAATACTGCAGGCAGTAATGACCAGGTAGGAGCTCTTAGATGAGGATCTGCAGGCGGCTTCTTCAGCTTCTCACTGAGCTCACAGCTGCATCAGCAGTTAGAAGACTCGTCACACAGTGGTGGAAGTTATTACAGACTGAAAGTCAAAGCACTCTGGAATTGCACTGCACCTGCTGGTGGCGCCAGATCAACCAGGACAGGGAGGTGACGGGTAAAGGAACTCACGTGGTCTCCAGTCCCAGCCAAGTGGATGCATACTGGTCTGTTCCTCCGCCACCTCTTAGGAACTATGAACTGGAACCTGAAACAGTGCGGACACTGTGAGGACGCCCCATCACGCCAGCACACACACACACACACACACACACAGTACCCTCATACAGCATTTATTCATACACCCGCCCTGCACACTGATGAGACACCGGATCATTTCTGAAGCTGTATGTGTGTTGAGAGGTACCGGGTCTTACTGAGAGGTGCTCCTAATATTTTGTCCAGCCCACTGACTGTGAATCAGGGCTGACATAGGGAGCCCTCCTCAGTGTCACCCACCTGGCCTTCACAGCTTCTGGGGGCAGGATTCCAGGGACCAGGTGCTCCAGAGGAGAGAAGAAGCAGCCGTCATGGATGCGACAGTCAGCATGTTCCTCTGTCTGACACAAACACAGAGTCACGCGTGTAGAGTCGGTGAGAACGTGGAGTCCAGCCACATGACTGATGCAGTACCTTGTCTATGTGAACCGGGTAGTCCTGTGGGACCAGAGACTTGCACCTCTCTCTGTCTCCAATGATCTTACGAAACTCAAAGATCCTGAAAAACACAAACACAGCAACTGAACGTGGGCGGCCGCTGATCCGGACCCCGCGGCCGCTGAGCCGGACCCCGCGGCCGCTGAGCCGGACCCCGCGGCCGCTGATCCGGACCCTGCGGCCGCTGAGCCGGACCCCGCGGCCGCTGATCCGGACCCCGCGGCCGCTGAGCCGGACCCCGCGGCCGCTGAGCCGGACCCCGCGGCCGCTGATCCAGTGACTCCAGACTGCTAACAGCCAAACCCTCAACAGCGCTAAGAGCTCTCGGGGGCGCTGGGAGCTTGTTGCTTGTGGGTGTGGCTACAGCTGATGACTCTGACCACTGATTGGTTGCTTGATCCATAAATTCTTAAAGTGAAATTGTTGATCAGTGTCAAGATGGCAGCCGCCCACAGCTCATATACATCAAGAGGAAACACGACAACACCCACATTTAATTTCCTTCTCTCAGAGAAATGAATCCTCATATGATCAAAATAATGAATCAGTACATCTCTGCTTGGGGTTAATTAAAAATAAAAACTGAATAATAAAATCAGGGCTGCAGTATCCGATACATTTTATGACATGGTTTCATTTACAGAAAAATAAATGACCCTGGAGGACAAAGATGCAGGACATGCTGGCTTTCTGGACTACACCTCCCAGCAGCCTTTGGTGCTCCCTTCTTCTCCTGCTCTTTCAGACCATGTTGGTTCACAGTCTGACATCGCTACCTCTTGAGGTCTTCAGGCTTCCCCCATCCCCCGATGAAGAGTTTGGTGAGGAGCAGCCTTCTGTAGAAAACATCCAGTCTGCTCACACCCATGGACCAGCGCCGTGCATCTGCAGGAGCACATGACGGACATGTCAACACCTCAACAACATGAAAGATCTTCCTACTCCATGAATTCATCCACCATTAAAAAACGTGAGACATCATTGTTGCTTGTTCAAATGTTTGAGCTCATGAACATGTGACCCACGTCTCAGATCTTGAGTAGCTTCTTATAGAACTCGACCATGTGACCAAAATACAGTTGCAATATGTTTTCCCACTCTGATCAACATCGATATTTGCCACCATATCCGATTTCCAGATCCTGCCAGTTTGAAGAGAATCCTGATAACGAGGGTTAATGGCTCTAATGAGGTCTAAAGAAACCCGAGGATTCATTACATACAATTCAGGATAAAAGGCTATTAAAACAGACGTGTTCCGAGTGGGCAAAACAATATTCTGAAAGTAAACTTCATTTATGTGAGAAAACACCGCCAGTCCTCTGCCATGCAAAAATGTATTTTAAATGAAGGCGTCGCATGAGTGAGACTGAACGCTGAAAATGACGCGCGCGCGTGTGTGTGTGTTTGCTCTCCAGTTCTTCTTAGGAGGAAACAGCAGTGATGTCACTGATCCTGGTTTGGTGACGAGCCAATCGGAAGCGCCTGCAGATGTGGAACTTTCAAGTGGCACTACAGTTGGAGTTTGGGGAACGATGCTTCGGTTCTGGACCCGGACAGACGGCGTCACGGATACGTGGCGGGCAGCCAGTTACAGGGTGAGTCCATGCGCTCACGTCCAGACAAATGAGGAGCCACCACGAGAACGAGCCTCCACGGGGTCACTGCCCTCCACCAGTCACCTGACGTGCGTGACGTCATGGTCCGCAGAGTTGAGTTGAGCGTGGTGGTGGCGGTTCTCTATAAGGACGTTACCAGTGATGATATTCTTGGTGGAACCATTAATTAATAGGTTCCACCGCCGCTCGTGTTCCCGCATCACCTTCATTCGGCCACCGCAAGCGAACAAGCGGAAGCACGACACAATCTCCGGTTTACGGCGGCGCTCAGGGGGCGGAGTTCCGGGCAGCTCGACGCTAACATTAGCTTCGCTTAGCTGCCGTGTGCAGCTCCACTACGCCCGTCAGCAGCGTCACCGCCGGTGGGCAAGTTTGTTTCAGCGGCGTCACGTCATCCTCACGTCAATAACAGGATACGGAGACACACTGAATTAGAGCTGGCAGCGGCTAACCAGCGCTAGCAGTGGCTAACTCGAGATAGCAGTAAGCGAACTAGAGCTAGCTAGTTTAGGCTCGATGGTTCGTTGCGCGGGCTTCAGGTGGACAGAGTAACGGTGACGTCACATTACCTCAGGGTGTAACGTTCCTCGGACGCCGTCCTCTTCTTTTCCCTCGGTTGGCTATACGCTAGCTAGCAGCTAGCTAGCAGCTACCTTCACCAGACGGCGAATGTCACGCTCGGGACATTTATCAAGATAAAATTGTGCGCGTTCCCGCTACAGACTTCCGGTCTGGGTATTCAAAATAAAAGCTGACTCTTAACCTCTCGAGCCTCGCAAATCTCCCTGATGACAACATCTGCAGGTGTGAAAGGAAAACGCTGCTAAAAGCTTCATTTGTGATAATCTGTGCTAACATAGATACTTATGAACCACGGCTCCACATGATGGTCACCCACCTCTGACCTCCACCTCATCCTGCTCACTGTGAGCTCATCATGGGAGCTGGCACATTTCTCAGATTTGATCAAGCGCCAGCTGATAACGCTGAGTCAGGTCGATCTCAGGTGTGTTTGCTGACTCGTCCTGTCTGCTGGAATCAGCAGCTTCTTCACTCACAGATTCATAAACTGCAGATCAAACCAACTTTACACAAACCTAAAGGACTTCATGTTTTTTCACGTGGTTAAAATGATGAAACGAATTGGCCATAACATTACGACCAGCGCGTGTCCACCATAGAGTATAATACAACACATCAGCCATAAGATTACGACCACCGTGTGTCCACCATAGAGTATAATACAACAGCCCTGCAGTCAGTTCTCCCTTCAGGAGGAGTTTTATGTTGGATTGTGATTGAATGTGTGTGAGAGAGGTGTTGACATGTTTGAATGATTGTTATTGGGACTGTAGTTTGTGACGCTGTTGTTGGACTGTACTGGGCTACACTGGGAGGGGTCCCCAAAAGATGTAGGAGTACTGCCGGAAATTCTGGTGGAAAAATGCAGTTCCAAATGAGAGAGAGATGAAGCAGTGAACCCACTGTAAATCTAGCCAACGCTTAGGTGGGTTTACATTTTTCAAAATAAGCTAATGTGCTTTCTCGAGGCCCCACCCACTGCAATTCCACCTGGCTTCCTGTTGAGTGGCACCAAGCCTCTCCAAAGTGAGCGCGTGCAGAGCGTCATTGTTGACTGCAGGTGACACGCAGAGCGAATCAGTGCCTCATGCACTGATTCAGCCGGCCCTCTAAGGTTTTCACTTAAGGTTCCCACAGACACACATCCTGATAATGTCAGTTTTATTTTTAAATCCCAGAATCAACAACCAGATCACTTCAATCTGTCCAGTGAGACACCCGCTGACCTTTGACCCTTGATTCAATGAAGAGCTCAATCATGTTGGTGTATCTCAAGCGAAGGCGCGCGCATGACTCAGCATGTCCATCCTCACTCCCTTTCCTCACATCCTCCACTCTCATCTTAGTCCCGCCCACCTGAGACGTGACGCAAAATGTTATCAGCTTTATCACTCAATCTGACCCCAGAGAGCAATAGTTGACTCGTTTCCCTTTTTCCCCTTTGATTTTTTTGGCTTTCCTGTGTTTTGGTTGTTGCTTTGTTATGTTATACTTGATTGTAAACGGTTTATGCTCAGCCTAAAAATGTAACTGTGCAGGAAGCGTTTACTGGTGGTAAGATTTGTATTTACTAAATTTTAAAAAAAGTTAGGCCAGAGGAACCAAGGAAGAGGAGATGGGGAGAGAAGAAGCGAGGAAGAAGAGACGAGGAGAGAGGAAGCAAGGAGAGGAAGTGAGGAAGAAGAGGCGAGGAGAGAGGAAGTGAGATGAGGAAGTGAGGTGACGAGGAAGAGGAGAGGCCACGAGCAGAGGAGTCACAGCTACCCGACGTTGATCGGTGAGGCCACGTGTCACTGCTGCATCATGGGATCTTTCAGTTCAACCTGGAACAAAGCCACAGGAAGTGTGATGTCATACGTTTATTTTTGTTGGTCAGAGCGGCGTCCTGCGAGGAAGACAGTTTGATCATCTGAAATAACTGAATCAGCTGCAAGCCCCGCCTCTTTTAGACATCCTCACAGATGCATTGTGGGAGTTGAGACGACAGATTTCCAGCGGTGACGCTAACATGCCTCCTCGCTCCTCCTGCAGCCTAAAAATCATCGGTGCTCTGCCGCCATGAGGGAAAACCCAGATGCTGTGATGCGCCGGAGGAGACGAGGGAGCTCAAGAATGTCCTGCACAATGATGATGTCACACGTGTGTGTGTGAGTGTGTGCGTGAGTGTGTGCGTGAGTGTGTGCGCGCAGCACATTGGCAGCCCACGCCACTCGTGGTCGGCGTGACGCAGCCGGGGATTTCTCCCTCGCCAGGTTACCCTGCTCCGTCCTTGCGTCTTCCTCTCATCTCCAGGAGGAGCTGGGACGCGAGTGAAGGAAGCAAGGATACATGTGAGTGTCGCAGGCAGAGGAGGGAGGAGCCACCACAGGGAAACGCCGCCAGCCTTTCACCCATCAAAGCAGCCAATCACATCTCCATGTCTGCGACGCCTACTGTAGGCGAACCAATCAGATGACGTCATCAGCCCCCGGAGGCGTCATGGCGGGACTCGGCTCGGTCGACAGGCCGGTTTAATGAAGACGTGACACATATGAAGGAAACGAGCTGCAGATGAAGCCACCGCCGACTGAGCCGGCGGACGCCAGGACGGCACCCGTGGCTCCGCCCCCGTCAGCCCATGTTCTGGCGGTTCCCGTAACCCCTGCGGTGCGAGTCCTTCCAGTCGTCCCAGTCTCGGGCCTTCCGCAGAGACTCCTCCTCGTCCTCTTCAACCTTCTTCTCCTTCTCCTCCTCCTCCCTCTCCTTGGCGTCGGGGTCGTCGTCCGCGACCCTGGGCGGGATCCCCTGGTCCGGCAGGGCGCCGCGCTTCCGGTGCTGTTCGTACCAGTCGTCTACTGTCATGGTGGGAAGGCTGGGGTAACCGGCGCCGAACACCTGGGCCTGTGGACCAAACAAACGGGTGCATCACGCCGTTACATCACTTCCTGTCAAGTCTCCAAAGCAACACCACCACCACCACCACCTTCACCGGCAGTTTCTCAATGATGGAACCTAACTAGCGTCTGTTACATACTGTGGTTCTCCATCCTAGAAAGCACTTTACGTTGTTTTTCCTCTTAATATAGCTTCTCCTGAGTAGTTCATGTAGTCGCCTCGTTTAGACGTTGTTCATGCTGCTCATATTGGGCCGGTTTCTATTTTGTAATGTAGTTATATTTGTTACATCTCGGCTAGAGCTGCAACTAACGTAATAGTCGACTAGTCACTGACTACTGAAACGATTAGTCGGCCAAATCGAATATTTATTAAATTTTATAACTTTTCCTAAATTTAGCATGAGGTTACGTGAATTGTGTGGTAATATCTTAGCGAGGCGACTCCGAGTCCGTTTCCTTCAGCTGTGCAACGTGTTTTCTCCTCAAATGCTCGTCTGCTTCGCAAACATTGCAGGTTATCTTTTGATTTGCCGTATCCGAGCTAAAACGCTCCCAAACATTTGAAGTATTTGTACATGTGGCCGCCGCCATACTTGTAGACCCGACCGCTCGGCAGAGACTCTCAGCAGAGATTGTAATGAAGTGAGATGCTTCACTCCACTGGAAAAACACGTCTGGTGACAGGAGTCGACAATGTACTTCATTGTCGACTACTTTCATTCTCGATTTCTGTCGACGCCCACGAATCGTTGCAGGCCTAATCTCGGTACTTCCTTCCCGTATCTTATATTCATTATGATTGACGTGGAGCAACCGTGTCCATACGATTTCCTCCGAGATTAATGAAGTGATTCTGAACCTGTGGCCTGTCGGGACCAACCGCTGACCGCAGCGCCGCTACAGGTTCACGGGGAGTAGCTGGACTAGCAGCTGCTTCCATTCCACTAGACAGGCAGCAGTGTCGGCCTGGTGACCTCTGAACTCTAACCTGGCAGGTATGATGCTAAACCGCCTGGGTGGAGTCATGACAGGAAGTCCGCTGTCAGAGCTGAAGCTGCTGGAGCAGCTCTGCTCTACACTGGAGGTCACGGTGGCAGCGGTGAACAGGTCATTCCAAGATTCATTCAAAGCTCACAGACACGCGGATGCACAACAGCATGAGCGAGGGAACCTCCTTGGTCTGGAGACACCGTCAGGACAAGCTGGTGCTGCTGAGGCGTCTCACCTGCACAGCGTCCTTGGTGAGGATGAAGGGCTTCATGGGCGGTCTGGCTGCTGGCGGCGGCGCGGCAGCGGCTCCCTGCTGCAGCCCGTCCATCCTCCTCAGGATCTGCAGCTCCTGGTCAATGCTGTCCAGCTCGTCCAGACTCACGGTGACCCAGCGCCGCACGCTCAGCACGTAGAACTCCCTGCTGACCTCGTCGTCGGCCTGGCCGCCGTCCACGGCCCGCCACACCTCTGCCAGTCTGGCCTCCACCTCCTTCTTCTGGCGGTAGCGCTCGATCTTAGCCTGCCTCTGTGCTGCCATGGCAACCAGGTCTGAAGGGGCAGAGACGGGCTGGAGGAAGATGTGACATTACATTTCTGGAACTGAATCGTGCATGACATCATCACTGACCTCTGACCTGCCCTGTCCCTACGTTTGGGCAGCAGCTGCTGCTGCTGCTAACTACTGCACACTTCCTGTATCCCCTTCACAATAAAGACTCAGAATGGCGTGTTTTCTGTCCTTGGTGTGGCCCAGTAGGACCTGGACTCTGTCTACTCGAGCCAGATGATCCGGCGTGTCGTGGAAACAGGTGCAGCCGTTCAAAGTCGTCAGAGGACGAACCCTAACTCATGATGACCGCCGCAGATCTACCGCTAAACCCTCGCAGAGCTCTGAGTGTGTTCGTCCACCAGAGGGCGCCTCCACCGCGGGCAGCACTCTAATGTCCTGCATTTCCTGAAGGCACCACACAGCAGTTCATCAGGTGATGCCATCAGAGCTGCTGTTAGCATGTTAGCACGCCAATGCGGTTACAAACGTGGCTCGCCGGGCTCGCGTTAGCACCTGAGCTACGACCAGGATGATGCGAGTGACGTCATGTGACCTTCGACCCGGCCGCACGCTGCCACGCCTCTCTGGCTGACGCGCGACGCTGCACGCGCGGTTCCGGCGTTACCTTGGCGGCGGCGGGGCGCTCCTCTGCCGACGCTTCGCCGTCGTCCTCGTCCGCTGACTTGGGCAGCTGGAACCGACACACGTTGTACTCTTTACACCTGCGCAGGAAGTCCATGAAGTAGGCCCGCGCCGCGAGCAGCGCGTCCCGGCGCCGCTCGCGGCCGCTCCTCTTCATGCTCAGAGCTCCGAGCAGCGCGGGGCACAGCAGGAACTTGAGGTCGGCCGTCGCCACCTCGTCCAGCTCCTCGTTGCGGCTGAAGAGCTCCAGCTGCGCCGCCATTCGCGACGCCTCCTCCAGCAGGCCGATGCCGCGCGCCACCTTCAGCTGGACGCTGCTGGAGTTCAGCGGCTCGTCGGAACCGTCCACGTCCTCGAAGATCCTCCAGCCGCGGTCCAGCAGCTCGGATAGTTTGGGCGCGGGAGCGTCTGAGTGCGGCTGCGGCCCCGCGTCGATGCTGTTTTCACGCTCCGCCATCTTGTCATGACTTCCGGGGTCCGTCTTCTTCGCCTTTTGTTATTCAGCCGCACAAAGCTTCAGTCACTGCCCCCTGCAGGCCACACGCCGCAGCGCTGTGCGCTTACGGTGATTGGAGGCTGGGCGCGTGACGTCAGTCTGCTGTTGACTGACCACTATTGTACACGCAGATTTGATTTGGAGTAAAAAGAAAAACTACAACATATTGAACAGAAAAACAGCCCCAGTCACGCATGTTTGTACGTGAAGATAATTGTATGACGTCACAGCCAAGCAGCATGGTTGCCAGGGTGATGGGCCATCACACCAAACAAAGGTTAGCATTTGCCACGTCAGAGGATCTGAAGTAAAATGTTTCAGAGTTACTGAAAGTTGAGCGGGAGCATAAATGTTCAGCAGCTGAAGGTTTGGACCCCCCCTCCCCCCCCCCACATTCACCTCCCCACTGCTCAACTGCACCACTTCCTGGGCTGCAGGTCCCACACGAGGATCCGGGACGCTGCGGCTCGTCCGACGTCAGCACGTTCGCTTCGCTCCTGAACACAGCGCGCCGACGTCACCAGGCAACCCAGATAACTGTGGCGAGAACTTACAGCCACATTAACGTCAATAAATGATGTCATGAAGTGGGCGTGGTCTCTGCGTGTCTGACCAGCGACATGAAGACATCAGACAGCTCAGAAATTAAGGCACTTTAATATCACAACACTCACGTCTGATCACATTACACGCCAGCTTCACCTCGGTGATGTCACTCAGACCTCCTGATGCTCCAAGTTACGGCCAGACCCACTTGGAATGACACTCATTTACGCCAATAGCAAGCGGCGGGTAACCGGTTGTAACCGGTTGAGCATTCCGTCAACCGGTTACCAGTCGGTTGCTCGGACTACGAACACATCACTGCCCCACTGCGCTGGATGAAGCCCAACACGCACGTTTCATTTGACAAATGGACTTTTCCTTCCTTTTTGTTCAACAACTGAAAACTTTGATAAGAGAAAAATCACGAATTCCTGGCTGGAACAGACACGTGCTGCGTTCAGGTCTCATCCAGCTGTTCCCACCAAACCGTTGGCTAATACAGAAACGGTGAACGCAGCCGCTGCTCCGTCACAGACTCATTATGGTCTTCATGTCAAGGTCACATGACTGGATCCAGCCAATGGCTGAGCAGCATATGAAGAGTGGCACAGTGGGCGCAGCTGCAGGTTCCTTAAACGTTACATACGTAAGTGAACATTTAAAGCTTGCAGGATTCCTCTGAACTCATCAAAGTAAATATTTACATGAGCAGCTGATGGCAAATCTTTCATGACAGATCGCACGCGCACACACGCACGCACGCACACACAAACACGTGCACACACACACACACACGTACACAGCTGGACAAAAACTATTTCCCATCACTTTCAGAAATCTTTTTTTTTTATGTAAGAAGCCCTTTGTGTGGCAGATGGGCGAGCTCTGCTGATTGGGAGTCAGCTGGTCTTGGGTAAATGTAAAGCGCAGTGTGTGTGTGTGCGTGTGTGTGTGTGTGTGTGTGTGTGCGAGCAGTAATGTAGACAAACAGCTGCACATTGGCGGCACTTCGGGAGCTTCCTGTCATGGCGTCCGTTCTCACAGTGAAGCGGGATGATGATGCTCAGTCGCTCTATCTCATCAGGAAGCTGAAACACACACACGGACACACAAGCATTCAGCTAACGGGAAGCAGCGATAGTGTGTGAGCCAATCAGAGGAGGCGGGGCGCGGGGTCCAGTCTCACCTGTATGGGTAACCATGGTACTTAGCTCTGAAAACAGACAACAGCCAGCTGAAGAACAGCATCACCAGACCGATGCCTGCAACACACATGACTGACACACACATACACACACGTGGATGTTAAAAGCTCTTGTTTGCACGCCTGCAGGTATGTACTGTGTGTGTGTGTGTGTGTGTGTGTGTGTGTGTGTGTGTGTGCGCTCGCATGCGCTCGTACTCTTCCTCTTGCCGATGTCCATGTCTGAAGTGGCAGCCTCACACAGCAGGACTATCCCCATGGTAACAGCAGCATCTGACAGTGAGGTCAAGGGTTGATCAACGACCATGACTGACACACGTCTGACCCAACACTCAGGATGGAGTCAGGGCCTTGCCCCCTGGTGGGCAGGGAAGGTACTGCAGAAGGATACTGAAGATGAGGACGATGTGCGTCTCAGCCACAAACTGGGCCTGACTGCTGCCGTGGATGTAGCTCTGCAAACACACACACACACACACACACACACACACGCTAACAATGTGCACATGCTTGCAGGCTAACAGAAGACTGCAGTGCTGCTGTCTCACCACTTGGCCGGTGTTGGGGTTCTTGTGAGCGTACGGGGGTCCGCGGATGTGGTTCCACATCTGTCCTGAGGTCATGATCAGCACAAAACACTGGAACACGCACAAGCGCATGCCACACACGCACGCACGCACGCGCCCACACACACACACACACACACACACACACACACACACACACACACACACACACACCTCTGCAGTGATGCCACAGTTGAAGTCTATATCTGGTTGCAGGATGTGAAATCTGCAGATATCATGTATTAATACTCCCACTACTACTAACCAACTTACCAATACTAGGAACTAATACCAATACTCCTACCACCGGGACAATGACTATTACCAATCACACAATGACTACCAATATTACTACTACTACTACCACCACCACTACTTCAACCAATATTACCAATACTACTACTACTACTGCCCAACATACCAATACTGCAGCAACTACTACTACCATTAATAGATAACTTAGTATGAACGAATATCAATACTATGACTACAGCTACTACTAAGACCTATTCTGCAAATACGACCACGCATACTGCTACTACTATCTACGGGTGTCAACGTTTACAAAAATTTCTACACGTGTACACGGGGCTGTAAAATAGCATAAACACGTCAGACGTGTTTATGAATTCACTAGTCGCGCTATATAACCAGCAGAGGGCTCCGTCTCTCCATTCATAAACCTCAATCCCATTAATTCCAAGCCGTTCGAGTAGTTAACAGACAAACTTCCTAGCCTGGCTCTAGATATTTCATTAGCTTTAAAAATACCTCGTCTTCAACAGTTGACACAGGTTTTTTATGCTAGGCTGTGAAGCGCTAGCAGCGTTGTCAGCAGCAGTCTCTGCCTGCAGCTTGTTGGGGCGTCTCCATCGCAGGTGCTTTATCCTGCGCTGCTGAAATGAGCCAGCTTGGTCTGACAAAGTGTAAAATTGAACTGTAGCTCCATTTTTAGCAAAAATAACCTGCCCCACGTTGCTCCGCTTCTTACTGACGCCTTCGCCTCCACTGTCAAGTTAAAGTCACGTGATACGCGACACATCGTTTGTGCCCCATGTATCGTCACGTATGAGGATAACTGCACCCCTGAGAACATTTATTGTTACGTTAATATCATCATCTTTAGCTTTCAGGCAGCATTTACACCCCTTAATACTTTATTGTTGGTGAGAAATGAACCAGGAGGAGGAGAAAAGAACCACGTGGCGTGTACACGGTTATTGATTTTTTCTGAACGGTAATAATTTGCTATCCGTGTACACGTGTAGATATTGACACCCCTACTACTACCACTACTACAAACAATATAACCACTACTACTCTACTACCATCAATATTACTCCTACTACTGCTACCCGACTTATCAATACTACAACAACTGCTACACTACCACTACCTGAACCAAAACTATAAACTAATACCAATACTACAATTACTATTACTACTACCAATACTGCAAATACAACTAGTACTATCAATACTACTGCTACTACTACTGCCTTCACTCCTTCCAGCTGGTGTCTGGCTGAGCTCAGGAGCTGGTGAGCAGGAAGCCTGCGAAGCTTCTGTGCATCTGACCTGTTACTTCTGACCTGCTGTGAATGAAGCTTCCATTGATTTCCTGCACCTTAAGCTGCTGAAGCAAAGCTGTCACTGTCCAAACACTTCTAGGCTGCATTATGAGGAGGGTAAGAAAACACAGAAAGATTCAGGTCCATCTACTTCTTTTGTGTGCGTGCATGAGTGTGTGTGTGTGTGTGTGTGTGCGCGCGCGTGTGTGTGTGTGTGTGTGTGCGTTACCAGTGCTGAGAAGGCCCAAACATTGTTGTTGAAGAGAAACTCCAGGTTGTGTCTTCGTAGATAGGCCAGTCCTCCAATAACGGCGAGGAGGAAGCCCAGCAGAAGGGGGCCGGCGTAGTTTGGGGGACGAATGATGCGGATCTACAAACACACAAACATGGCCGAGGTGACTAGAGGCCCCACCCCTTCGTCTGGGTCTGTCTCATCGTCTGGTGTTTACCTGGACGTCGGTGCGGTCGGCCACCCATCGAGCTAGCTGCTCGGCGGCGAAGCCTCGGACCTGCAGCTCGTAGGTGTCGGACCTACGGGGTTTCCCTTTGGCTGGGAAGTGGAGGAACGTCGGAGCAGAATTCATGTTCAGCTGCAGGAGAAGCAATATGCTGATGAGGAACAAAGTGTTTCTCCACCTCCGCTTGTGTCACGCTGGCCCACAGCTGCGTTACAATAGTGCAGATCAGGATACGATGTTTTCGCTTCATAATTTAGTGTCCATTTCATTAATTAAGTATCTTTCATATGACCGTGCAGGTAAATTTAAAGTTGCAGGAAAGGGCGCAGTGGGGGTCCGTATTTGATAGGGATAGACCGATTATCGGCCGTACAGATTATTGGCGCCGATATTGGGCATTTTGATGCATATCGGCATCAGCCTTTATTGTTTTTAAATCCAACGGCCGATAAGAGATCAATTTAAAACTGGGCTATTTTGGCTGGGATGCAGCCGCGCCCCTACGTCCATAGTCACGACTCTGTGTCCGGCATTGTCCCATCCCTTCTGTCTCCCAAGCATGACACGCAGATCTGCAGACACCACAGAAGAAGACATGTTTTCTCACGTTGTTGCAGTGATCAAAACACTGATTCTAACTTACACATATAAGGTCACATGGAGAAAGTAGTGACAGCAGGACGCTCTCATCAATCTTATGTTATGTCTTTATTGTCATTGTACACCAGGCGTAAAATAAGCTTGAGGGGTGCTTCTCCTCATCCCTGCAAAGAAATAAAAACCGAGAAATAAGAAGTGAAATCAGTGCATAGAAACTTAATGAACACAGACTGTAAAAGTACTGGTCAGCAGGTGTGACAGTCCTCTGTCCTGCACATCGTCAGGATCGCCCCTTTCATTGTGGGGTTGCACTGAATCTTGGGAGTTAAGAGGCCTGATAGGGCTGGTAGATGTGGGAGAGAAGCTTTCTGTTCGTCCTGCTTCTCAGGCACATGCTGCACCCTCCAGAGGGAAGGAGGGCGAGCGGGTGCTGTCCATGGAGGGAGGCGGCGGTGGGCCTCTGCACTGCTCTCCTGTCCCATGCTGAGCACAATGCTGCAGTATGAAAGGGTGCTTAGTGGTGGAACCAGCAGCTTCTCCTGAAGGTCGTTCCTCTGTGGTTCACTCAGGTCTCCGCTGGACCATTTTGACCACCGCTGGCATGTTGGCAGTCCAGTAAAGATCCTCTACGAAGAGGACCCGGTCCTCCAGGGTCTCTTCTGAGCCTTCAGAGGTCCATGACCCAGAGGAGACCTGCTGCTGAGCCGCAGGGTGGACCAGCAGCAGCGGTTAGGGTTAGTAGGTGGAGGGCATTTTAAATATTCCGCCTGGTGGGGGAAGAACACGAACGGTCATGTTAGGACCGTGATGACCGTGACGACTGCGTCCACACGGTGGCGCTGGCGCGCCGGTCACCGCAGCGGCTGCAGCCAGCGAAGAAGAACGCGCTGGCTGGCTGTGATTGGCTGAGGCCAGCAGGAAGCGCAGTGGCTCGGACGTCGGCGGCGCTGTGAGCAGGATGTTTGGAAAACTTTTAATCTCGCTGCTTCTCCTCGTTTTTCTCCACAATGACGTCACTGACGCCCAGAAGAAGAAAGAGGTAAAAGACGTTTAACGACGCCGGAAACGCTGGAAGTTCAGGAACTTTGGGTGGAAGTCAGGAGACGCCTGCGAAGTTTTTTTTCCGTGTCTGTCTTTAGTAGCTAAGCTAAGTAGCGACGAGCTAGCATGTGTGACGGAAAGTTACCGTCACGTGATCAACTGTCTCAGAGCAGCTGACAGGCGTTTGACTGGAACACGGAACACTGAGCATGCGCAGTGTGTCCCTGCCCGGTAATTTCAATTGACACCGCGTTGATGAAATAAGCCGGAGACTGCGGCTGTCTAACCAGAGCCCGGTCACGTCACCTCTGACGTCACAGCAGCCGGTTACTCCGCGTCACATCGCAGGACTCACCTGCAGCCATGACACCTGTCCACCATGGCCGCCAAGAACATAGAAACCATCGTTATGGCGGCTCCCTTAAGGGAAACCAACGCCTCCTCCATGTTAGTGGGTGGGACCTGGTTTGTGACGTCCCAGGTAGTTTTGATGTTGTTTGTTCAAGTATTCATTTCTGCGATAAGTTCGGTCCTAATTTGATGCTCTAAAGGGGGCGTGGCTTCATGACTGACAGCTGCTCTGAGTGACATTCAGGAAGTGGTGGAGGTGTTTGCAGACGTCTGTTTAGTGATCCTACATGAGAGAGTGGAGAGGACGCGTGACACTGACTTTCTATAGCTGTTACTGGCTGCTTCAAACCGTAAAAATGAGTTTCTAATGTTAAAATGATCACTGGTGATTGACGTGGGCGGGGCTTAGATACCACACCTTCATCTCCTGGTTGCTGCAGATGAGCAGTTGTAAACGTTAGATTCATGTCAGACTGACGGCTCCGCTGCTCATTCAGGTCTTCCAGTGACGGTGGTGACCTCCATGACCTTTTCAGGTGAAGCCACCCGGATGTTAGTTCACCCGCCGTCCTCCATCTTGTCCTTTCTGTGCTCCACAGACGCTGCTGTCAGAGAAGGTGACTCAGATGATGGACTGGACGTCCAAGCGTTCAGTCATTAGAATGAATGGAGACAAGTTCCGTCGCTTTGTAAAAGCTCCTCCCAGAAACTACTCTGTGGTCATCATGTTTACGGCCCTGCAGCCTCAGAGGCAGTGTGGCGTCTGCAGGTGAGAGGCACGCTGCCGCCGCCGCCGCCATTATTACATGCTCTCCTGCTCAGGAACAAAGCTTACTCTGCACCAGCCTGGTGTTTAAGTGGGAGGTTAGAGGCGGAGCCCTGATGTCGCTCCTCCCTCTCTGACTCTCAGTGGTAACTTTCACTTGTGTGGAGACACCAGATGAGTAGCGGTGAAGGTGTCACGAGCTCCTCGTGTTCTCAGACATCTTCACGTAAACTCCAAGGAATGTTCAAGCTCAAGCAGCTCTTCTGTCCAGCCACATCATCACCCTGCTGCTCTGTGGGGGCCGCCGGGGCGCCGCCTCTTCAACTTCATCTTCACCGTCATCACGTTCCCTTTTCAGAAACCTCTGTGCTTTAAAAACAAGCCCAGCCGCCGCGGTCCACATCCGAGCTCTGAATGTTCATGTATGTTTGCATTTCAGACAGGCTGATGAGGAGTTCCAGGTGCTGGCAAACTCGTGGCGCTACTCCTCTGCCTTCACCAACAGGGTCTTCTTTGCTTCCGTGGACTTTGATGAAGGATCGGATGTGTTTCAGATGGTGAGTCAGATGCTGCTTTCTAGGGCCAGAGGTGCTCCACCTCAGCACATTAACGAGGGCCGCACGATTCTGGAAAAAATGAGAATCACGGTTTTTTGGCTTGTAATTGAGATCACGATTCTCTCACGATGTTTTTCAACAAAAATGTGTTGCGCTTGCTTATTTGCTGATACAAAAGGAAAAATAAAAAAACTAAACATCCTTTAATAAAAACTATGATTGTGCTTAATACAAGACACAAGGGCAACGTGTTGTTACCACAAATCATTTCTGTGCTCCATCAGAGGCTAAAATCACTCGCAACACACCTCATGAGAGTCTGTCCCGAGAATCTTAAGAGCCTTCCAATAATCCGGCCTTTCCTGACTTTGATCGGACCCAGAATCCCAGAATTGTCTTGTAATGTGGACCTCGCTTTTCCTTCGAAACATATATCTGCTTTCCACTGCGTCTCCACTCAGCAAAACTTTTTCTCCTCTCCGCCGTGTGCGTGAGCACTGTGATTGGCTGTTACCCGTGCCGTGGCTCCGCGTGTAACCAATCAGATGGTGCTCTGGATGGGACAATGCCGGACACAGAGTCGTGACTATGGACGTAGGGGCGCGGCTGCATCCCAGCCAAAATAGCCCAGTTTTAAATTGATCTCTTATCGGCCGTTGGATTTAAAAACAATAAAGGCTGATGCCGATATGCAT
>CAAKHG010025608.1:0-12728 GCA_901007715.1 Dactylopterus volitans | reverse complement strand
AGAGAGAGAGAGAGAGAGAGAGAGAGAGGGAGAGAGAGAGAGAGAGAGAGAGAGAGGAGGCTGGGTGCTGCTCTGGCATGCAGCCTGTCAATGACCACAGCAGATGGTGTGTGTGTGTGTGTGTGTGTGTGTGTGTGTGTGTGTGTGTGTGTGTGTGTGTGTGTGTGTGTGTGTGTGTGTGCGTGTGTGTGTGTGTGTATTTGAAACACAAAGGGCCCAGGAAGTGGTGGATGAGTGGCGTGCCGAGGCGCGAGCCACAAGACCTTGTGTCAATCACAGTCCTGTCTTTACCGCCTGTCTCACTGACCGCCTGTCTCACTGACCGCCTGTCTCACTGACCGCCTGCAAGCTCACTGGATCCAATATTTTGTATCACACTTGCTTTGATCCTTGAATTATTTTCAGGTGAATATTTGACGACCGCCGCGTGTCCACCATAGAGTATAATACAACACATCAGCCATAAGATTACGACCACCGCGTGTCCACCATAGAGTATAATACAACACATCAGCCATAAGATTACGACCGCCGCGTGTCCACCATAGAGTATAATACAACAGCCCTGCAATCAGTTCTCCCTTCAGGAGGAGTTTTATGTTGGATTGTGATTGAATGTGTGTGAGAGAGGTGTTGACATGTTTGAATGATTGTTATTGGGACTGTAGTTTGTGACGCTGTTGTTGGACTGTACTGGGTTACACTGGGAGGGGTCCCTAATATTTTGGTCATTTAACTCATATGCATCAGGGAGAACTGATTGCAGGGCTGTTGCATTATATTTATAGTTGCATTACTATAGTCATAGTCATAGTCATAGTCATAGTTATAGTCATAGTTATAGATATAGATATAGTTATAGATATATTCATAGTTTTAGTTATAGTTATAGTTTTAGCCACGGTTATAGTTATGGTCATAGTTGTAGTCATAGTCATAGTCATGGTCGTAGTTATAGTTACAGTCATGCTCCTTGAGCCCAGATTGACATCTGCATCAAACTGGAACAGCTTCCCGCCCGTTGTTATGTACACACAAGACGAGAGCTGACCTTTGACCTGTCATGATGCCAGTTTATCCTGTGAGATATTCATGTGGAGGTTTGTCATCATCAGCGTGGAGCGCTGAGAGTCACATGAGGTCACGGTCACTTTGACCTTTTGACCACCAAAAGTCAAATTAGTGCTGCTCACTTCAGTTTGATTGGGTCACCTCGGTGTGCGTGTGTGTGTGTGCGTGCGTGTGTGTGTGTGTGTGTGTGTGTGTGTGTGCGTGTGTGTGTGTGTGTGCGTGCACGTGCGCGCTGGCTGCCATCGGGCGCTCTTCTTGGGTGGCGAGCCCTCCTACGTACCAGCTGGCCGTCGGCGCTCCACCAGCTCCGCCTCCAGCAGAGAGGGTGGGCCGGCCGCGGCTGCCCTCCAATCATGCAGCGTCGCAGCTTTCATTGCGACCGCAGTCTGATTCCAAACTGGGCTCATTAGTCTCGTGGCCGCCGCCGCTACCGCGGCCGCTCCTCCGAGTCAGCGGGGCTGAGAGTGGAGCGGTGTGTCATTACCGCCGCGAACCTTCATGCTCGTGTGTCTGACTGCGGCCTGAACGCCTCCTCCTGCGCTCCAACATGACTGGAATGTCAACAGTCATCTTTGCGAGCCATCTCATCGTCTCCTCGTGTCCTCGTGTCCTCGTCTCCTCGTCTCCTCATGTCCTCGTGTCCTCGTGTCCTCGTCTCCTCGTCTCCTCGAGTCCTTGTGTCTTCCTGTTGTAGTCAGGAAACATCATCATTGAACCCTCAGAGATGTTTGCTTCTCCTGGACTCTCCTGGTTCTGCTAACGACACATAACATCAACCCCCTCACTCACCATCAGTGTGTCCTGGACGACCTCGATTATCAGAATATTTGTGCTGCAGCGATTCATTTGATTCTATAAAAAAGTTATGGAACCATGAAGGCCAAAGAATAAAAACACCAAACACCAATGAAGAAGCCACCCTGGTGACTAAAACTCTTCTCTGGTGTCTTGTTGGGAATCAAGAACTGAGAACCGAAGCGTTCACGCGTGTTCATAAACGTGTTCTGGTTCTGCAGGTGTTTGTAGGTGAGTCTGCTCATTATCAGTCAGAGTGAGACCTCTTCCTTCATGGTGGATGGACGTAGAAGATCGCAGCTGCCACAGCGCACTTCCTGCTTTAGCAGCAAGAAGAGTCACAGCAGCCTCCCATTGGTGGACGCCACGACAGCTCACCTCTGATTGGTCCACACAGTCTCAACAGGAAAACAAACATGGCCGACTAGCATCCGTGGTAATGACTGTTGAAAAATGGATCAATAGTAGACAATATTGGATCAATCATTATGTGTTATTTGTCCCCACAGAGACACCGTAGTTGCAGGCTATAGGAGAAGCTTCTGTAAGAACACAGTGAGGGAACGCTGGAACCACGCTTACAGCCTGTTAGCGTGGTTGATGGGGAGGAAATGAACGCTGAAAAACAGAATCATGATCCGATAAGCTGGTTCCGGTCCTGCGTTTGCGTGCTC
Organism: Dactylopterus volitans; assembly: GCA_901007715.1. Taxonomy (NCBI): domain Eukaryota; kingdom Metazoa; phylum Chordata; class Actinopteri; order Syngnathiformes; family Dactylopteridae; genus Dactylopterus; species Dactylopterus volitans. Next base: position 10,188 of record CAAKHG010025608.1, on the reverse strand, counting down.
TCATGCAGCAGGACGGAGGGACCAAGGTGGCTGCTGCCGGCGGTCGCAGACGCTTCCCACGCGTCCCAGTCTCCAAATATTTACCCATGAGCCACCGCAGCCTCTTACCAGGAGCGCTGGAAATTACAAAGCAGCGGCAGCATCAGGGAGGTGGAAAGCGGGGAGGGGTTCCGCCTCGACCACCGCCGGGTCGGGCCAGCGTGGGATCCTTCTCACGCCTCCCTTAGATGAGATGGAACCATTTCAAGTCAAAAAGCTCTGCGGCCGCGGCAGTCAGCTGTCACCTGCCGGCAGACCGCCGCTCTGCCTCCCGCTCTGCCTGCCGCTCTGCCTGCCGCTCTGCCTGCCGCTCTGCCTGCTGCTCTACCTGCCACTGACGCTGCCCGCATTCCTGGACTTTTATTGTTGATTCCTGCTTGAGCACGACGTGAACGCCGCAGGCTTCGGCGTCCCACAATCCTTCAGTGCCATCACTCAGGCACTGCCGCCGCCGCTGCGATTGATGCTGAGGAGTTAATGTTCAAACGGCGTTGAACCAGAGGAGCTTGTTTGTTTCTTGGCGAGACGTGAGGAAGCGCCGACGTAACCCGACCCCCCCGAACTCCCCGACCCCCCTCCCAACCCCGCCGAGCCCTCGAGCCACTCGCCGTCACTCGTATTTCCATAGCTTTGCATGATTTGCATGGCGTTTGCATGCCGACCCGAGTGCAACCTCTGCTGCAGTTGTGCTGGGGGAAACCCGCCGCGCAACCGGGAAGAAGAAGCGGCCGCCACCGCCCCGCCGCCGCCGCCGCCGCCACCACCGCCACCGCCACGCCGCCGCCGCCTCTGCAGCTGCAGCTGCTTCCAGCCGGGCAGCTGGGCTTGCACCAACGGAACCTGACGCTCGTGCCCGAGTGCAGGGAGGTTCCCGCGAAGCTTTTACAGACAAGTCTTCAATCGCTCACTGAAGCTCTATTTAAAGGGACAGTTCACCCGAAAATGAGTTTGCTCATGATCCACTTGCTACCATGGCGACGGAGGGGGGCGGGTAACAGGTAACAGACATGAAACGCCTCCATGCTGCTGCTGTGGCGTCATGCAGGAGTCTGTGAGTCACGGATTCAACTTGATAAAAAACGGTGCCACTGACGCCACGTTTGCGGCCTGATTGCTAGCTGCCATGCTACTAGCACACGGTGGCACTGGTGTGTAGCAAAGATTCAAAATATCCGAGCGATGTGAGGCTCCAGCAGAGGCCACCGCTGCTCACACTCGAAGGGAATCGTCCTCTGCTTCTCCAACAGGGGCCGCGTGCTACGCTAAGCGATGCTAAGCTATGCTAAGCTACGCTAGGCTACACGCACCACACTGCGAGGAGTGTGGAGCTTCCCCCTCCATGTGAGTCTCGCCGCGGCTTCGTTGACCCTCCGACCCGCAGCGCCGGCAGATAAAACCAGACAATGGCGACATACATGGTGGAACGTGATAAGATAGCATTCATCCGCGTTCCGCCTGCGTGGGAACGCCGGCAGGAATGTGGACGACATGCCGCCGCTCGGCCCGCTCGTTCCTGTCCGCACATGTGGGAGAGCCGAGCGGGAGCGCGGTGTCACTCGAGGCGGCTTCCTGCTCCTGTCAACCCGACGCCATGGCGACGCCCGGGCGAAGGAGCGTGGAGGCAGACGCACGGCCACGCCCACACCGCGCTCCGGCCAGCACTCGCCACCTGACACGGGTCCCCACAGGAGGTGTCCCTGCAGGAAGTGTCCCTGCAGGAAGTGTCCCTGCAGGAAGTGTCCCCGCATGACGTCTCTCAGGGGGAAGATCGTCCCGACCCCTCAGTTTATGGGGAGTCATCAGCGCCACCTCAGGATCCTCCTGACTCACTGCAGCAGAAAAACAGCTTCAAGCTGCAACACAGACACACAGGATAAAGAAGGGAGGGGCCATCCGGCTTGTTGTCACCACGCAGGTCAAACGCCAGCATCATTGACTGCGTGTGTGTGGAGGGGTGGGGGGGCGGGGCAAGTCAGAGTGCATGGCATTGTGGGTAACCTGCACACGTGTGAAGGCTCCATTCATGCTGAACCGCATATGGAGACGAGGCCTTTTTCTGTGGAACACCAGCGTCTCCCTGCTTCTTTGGAACATGTTTCTGCACCAGATTCGAAATGTTGATTTTCCAACTAAAATGAAATTTCTCAGTTTCGACATGAGCGATGAATCAAATGTTCAAAGTTTTGCTAATCACATTTTTATTTTACTCTATTTACATTTTGCACAAGGTCCCTACTTTTTTGGAAATGGTTTGAAGGAGTGAAAGCACGCGTGTGCATCTGTACGTGTGTGTGTGTGTGTGTGTGTGTGAGTGTGTGTGTACGTGTGTGTGTGCACATGTGTGTGTGTCTCATGATTTACAACTGCACAACTCATTCTACATCCAAACATAAATCTCCTACATCCTCTCACGTTGACACAACAGCCAGCCCTCCTCAACAAGCCCATGATTAACACACACACACACACACACACACACACACACACACACACACACACACCCCCGCACATGCACACACACACACACACACACACGCAGGCACACACACACACACTTTTTGGTTTTTACTTTTCAGTTTTCCGTTGACACTTTGAGCAGAAAGTGGGTCATTTTAAAAGACGCCGTTTCCATGGCGCTGCAGCGGCGTTGGCTCCGCCCAGCCGACGGCAGGAAGTGGAACAGGAAGGTCCCGTCACTCCTGTCAAGGTCGAGGCAGAGTCTTGCATGGTGGCGGTGGGTCGCAGGTCCTAACGCTGCGAGTGGAAACGGACGCGCGCCTGCTCGCCTTCAGCGCCGCGGACGTTGACCGCGATTGGTCCAGAGCTGCTCTGGTATGATGACATCACCCGAGCAGAACTGAAAATGACTCCCGTAAAGTGTCTTTTTGTGTGAGCAGCCGGCGGCGTGTGATTGGACGCAGCCCAGCAGCTCTGAAAGTCATTAAAGCCTCCACAGACGCACAACTGGCTTTCATTTTGTCATTATGGCCGCCATGAAGGCCCTGATTGTTGCAGGAGCCGGGCGGGTGGGGGCGGGGCGGCGGGGTCCGGGGGTGGGGGGGGTGAACTGAGGGGGTCAGGCGACCACACATGTGGTCATGCTGGACGGACGTTTGTAGAACGACGCGTCAGGTGCTCACGCTCAGGTGTTCACACGGCAGGGCCACATGTCCCTGCAGGACCTCACTGGCTCCGCCCCCTCAAGAGACGCCGATAGACGCTCGCTCGCTCGCTCGCTCGCTCGCTCGCACGCTTCAGATATCAGAGCACATTCGATCACTTTCATGACATCTTCACACAGGAAGCCGTGCACGAGTGCGAGCGCCCCCTGCATAAGTAGGCGCGTATGATGTCACGGATGTCCATAATGTTCATCTTCGCGCGGGCCGTCCACCTCGGCGGCGAGCGTCCGTTTGGCCGCCGCCCCTCTGCCTCTCAGATAACGGCGCTATCAGGGGCGGGTGGGGCCGGGCCAGGGAGTCGGCGCTGCGATGACGAGGAGGGGTCGATGGGCGGGGCCCTGCTGTGTAAACGCTGATAAATGGACGCCGCGCGGCTCCTCCGATGTGCTACGTGTGTCTGTTTGGCCGGCCCACTTTCCCCCTCTCCACCAATCAGCACCCTTCCTGCCACACCCCCAACCCCCCATTCACAGAAGACGTAAGCGAAGCCCGAGTCCTCACCTGGCCACCTTTAACCTCAGCGGCTGCCATGACGTAATGATTTAATACGACAGTTCCGGGAGAGGAAAAATAATAAGACTAACATTGCAATATTAGACTTGTTTTAATTATTTTGATATTTTCATATGTTAGTAGAGGTTTTGAATGACATATGTTCAACTTTTAAATCAACAAAAATTATGTGTCCTTCCTCAACAAGTCTCATCCTACTTGCAAAATTGATTTGTATTAATTAGTCTCGCTGACATAATTGTGGGATATTAAATCCAGATAAACTGCATTTATTCATATGACTCTAGATTTGATCTTCAGAAGGACTCCGGAGCGTCGGGAGCGTCGGGAGCATCGGGAGCGTCGGGAGCGTCGGGAGCGTCAGGAGCGTCGGGAGCATCGGGAGCGTCAGGAGCGTCGACTTTCGGGACCACATCTTTCTATCGTCTCTCTGTGATCACATGTGAGGGTGTCAGATCTCCATCCATCAACCAGCAGCACCGCCCGTGGCGGCTAACGCTCTTATTCTTGGCCAGCGCTTTTATTATACTTTAATAATCCCACATGGGGAAATTAGTTCTCTGCATTTAACCCTCTGTTAGTAGACACACACACACACACACACACACACACACACACACACACACACACACACACACACAAAACATACCTCTGAAGCTTCACCAGAAGTGGTCTTCAGCCTGCGTGCTAATGCTAAGACGAACAGGAGCTAATGGGCGTGTCCTCCTGACCTCGTAGCTAATTATGTCTTTCAAAAGGGTGCCATGTCGCCACTGTAGACACGGTTAAGCCGGCGCCATCCACCTCCTCGAAAAACAAGTCCAGAATCTCTAAAAATCGGCAGGAGTTCGTCTTTTGGGAAAATTAAGCAGGAACCAAGTGATGACTCAGCATTTCACTCAACCTCAGCTCACCTTCTCGTCTGAACACTCGGCTGCTTTGCTCTTTTGGCAGCTAGCGGAGTGCTACCTCCTCGCTAGATAAGCTATCGGCTAATGTGGTCAGTGGCGTTTGAGGCCAGAGCTTCCGGACAGACGCAAGCCAAAGTCCATGAGGTCTTTTTAATGGATTTATTTCATCCTTCTGCTCGGGAGCGTCGCTGCTGCTCCTCAAACCGCCGTGATTTATTCATTTAACACACACTTCCGGCTGTCATACTGATACCGATACCAGCAGCTTCACTTTTCACTTCCTGTTTGCGCAGTCAGCTGATTGGCGGCGTGGAGGTGAAGCCGTCCGCCTCTGATCCGCCGGCGGATGGAAGGTCACATGATGCTGATGGTGATGATAAGAGCAGTTACAGTCCAGCGTGCCTGTGTGTGGGTGTGTGTGGGTGTGTGTGTGTGTGTGTGTGTGTGTGTGTGGGCGCGCCTGCAGCGTTTATGGTCTTTGTAAGTCCTTTGAAGGTTAATATGAAATTGAAAACGCAGAGATGATTTGACCTTTAGACCTTTCAAAGCTTCGCTGGAACATAAAATGGTCTCGTAGATCTTCACGACTGCCAATGATACACAAATATACTACATATATATGTATGTATATACATATATATATATGCAGATATTTACATATTCCATATATACAACGTGCTTTGCTAAATTCAAATGAAAAAGCTTCATTGTGTCTTTATGCTTTAGTTACGTGGAATCAAAGGTTCTTTGCATCCGAGAGGACGGCAGCGCCACAATTGAGGAGAACCTGAACTTGGACCAGCTAGTGGCTAAATGTTGCGCTGCTGCTGCTGTGTTCTCCAGCTAATAAATGCCAAACGGAACCATCGTCCGCAGGTAGGAAGCTTCCACCTGACTGTGTTCAGACCCGTGTGAGTCAGTAACAGCAGAACTCGCAGTGATTCTGACTGAAGGGAAACACGGTGACGCTGCTCCTCACCGGAGAACTTCTGCTCGCAGGAACCCAAGAACAGCGTTGAGCTCCGCAACCTACGATGGGATTTGCTCTCCCAAGGATGAAAGTTACATTCATGTGCTCAAAAGGTTTGCTAATGATAGCTAATGGTGGCTAATGGTAGTTTTGTGAGCTTATGGTGGCTAATGTTAGCTTAGTTAACTTATGGTGGCTAATGTTTGCTACTAGTTGCTAATTTCAGCAATTGTTAGCTAATGCTGGCCAATGCTAGATTTTTTGTTGTTGCTCATTTTGGCTAATGATAGCAAATGTTAGCTAATGGTGGCTAATTTTGGTTTATACTTGTTAATTTTAGCAATTGTTAGCTAATAGTAGCCAATACTAGTTATTTTTTGCTAATGTGGCTAATGTTAGCCCTATGGTGGCTAATGTTAGTGAATGTTAGCTAATGGTGGCTAATTTTAGCTAATGTCAGCTAATGGTGGCTAGTGTTAGCTAATGAAAGCAAATGTTGGCTAATGTTAACTAACAAAGCTGTGTGACTGCCACTTTGCCTGAGTTTTTTTTCCGCGGCTTTACTACGTCATACTTTAAGCTGCAGAAACATTCAACTATCAAAAATGTTAAAAAAAAAGCTTCTTTCCCAGACACATTTCTTATTTCATTTAAACCTTTTAATAACTTTTAATAACTTTTTTTGTGATATTTCCCCAGCTGGAGCTTCTTCATGCTTCAACTGTTCACGCCAGCAGATCAGCATTCTCATGCCTTTTGTGCAGGAAACTCCAGACTGACGCCGCCTCTGCAGCTCCAGTCCACCTTAAAACCAGCTGGACTGGCCGTCCTCCTCGCCGCTGGTGCGGTGGTGGCGGCGGCGGCGGCGGCCGAGGCGTGGCCGGGCCTCCCGGCCCTTCATTCATCACTGATTACTACAGTGGTGTGTTCAGGCTCACGGACTACGGCCAACAGCCACACTCCCCTAAAGCAAACACTCAGCCCCGAGGAGCTCCGCCATTGTTCAACAAGGAACCTCCACGTGGGAACGTCGGTGCGCCAGGATCAGTCTGAAGCTACATGATCGCACACGCATCAGCCAATCGCGGCCAATCGCGGCGTCTCTGCCGGTTGGGCGACGTGTGGAGACGCTTCAACGTCTCTGTTTTTTTTCCCCACTTTTTTCTTTTTTATTTTCCTCCAGCGTGAGTCAACAGCCCCGCTCTGTTTGAACAATGTCGGATGTCGGTCAGATATTTGTGAATGAAGAGTGTGTGAGTGTGTGCGCGCGCGCGTGTGTGTGTGTGTGTGTGCGTGCGTCCATTCATACATTCCTCCCACAGTAACCTGAGCAGGGAGGAAGGAGGAGTATCAGTGACTCCTTGTGCTGAGAAAGTTCCTCCACCATTGTACTCGTATGTATAAATGCGTTCGCCCGGATACGCAGAGGCGGCGAGGAAGCCCGACTCCTGCGATTGGCTGCGCGAGTGAGAGACGCCAATCGCACGCAGGCGCGCTCAAAATTAGGGTCAAAACTGCATCTGAAGTCGACATGAAGATGCAAAACATGAAAGACGGCGAAAAAGACACCGAGGGGAACGTTCGCTGCGTGTGGGCCGGCGACGCGCCGCGCCGCCCCCTGGTGTCCAAAAAGATCAACACGGCCGGACAACATTATATTCATATATATGTGTGTGTGTGTGTGTGTGTGTGTGTTTGTGTGTGTGAGACCTTTTCAGTAGTGGTATAATAACTCAGTGACTCTCCGCTCTCGTGATTCGCTCCTTCAGCTGACGCCGTTAATGTTCAACGCCGATCCTGGTTCTTTCTCTGCTGTAGACACACACACACACACACACACACACACACACACACACACACACACACACACACACACACACACACACACACACACACACACACAGACACACAGGAACTCACAATGCAGCCCCTCCACTTTGGCGTGGGGGTCGGCGTGGGGGCTGCTGGTGTGTCTCGGCGCTGAAGGCCACCCAGTCCGCCTGCTAGCTGACGCTAACACACAACACCTGCACTGGTGGAGGCCGACGGTGGAGCTACGGCGGCGCACCGCAGACGTTTGGGGAAACGCTCGGCGTGACGTTGTTAACTGAGACCTTCGCAGAGCGTGGTCGCTGCAGCGTGGCAACATTCTGATGAGTTCAAGCCTTCAGCTGTGGCGATTATAAAGTCTCACATGGCCGCTCCCCGATATCAGCGTGAGTGCTGCGGAATGTTTGTCGTGCCACCACCAAAACGAACCATTTTAGGATGTCATTTAAGCTTCCTCTGGGGACGAGGATGCTAGCGGCGCGTATGTAAGTGGTCGCTAGCGGTGTGTACGAGGAGGCTAGCGGCGCGTACGCATGTAGTCTCTAGCGGTGTGTACAAGGATGCTAGCGGTACATTCGTACGAGGATGCTAGCGGCACGTACATCCGAGGATGCTAGTCGCACGTTCGTATGCAGGCTCTAGCGGCGTGTACAAGGATGCTAGCGGCACGTATGTACAAGGCCGCTAGTGCCACGTACGTCTGAGGGTGCCAGGAGCGCGTACGTACGTATGTAGTCTCTAGCGGCGTGTACAAGGAGGGTAGCGGCACGTATGTACGAGGATGCTAGCGGCGCATAGTGTCTTCCTATGAGGACACTATGCGCCGTGTATGAGGACCAGCATGTGAAAGTATTGATGCTTGAATTTCGTGCCTGGAAAACATGGCGGCGAAGAAGAGATGTTTACAGTCACATGAAATGACTTATTGACGGTTGAATGAAGCTTCGCTACTTGGGAATTAAAGTCTGTGAACTTGAGCATTTTTACTATTTGAATGCTTCCGATTTTGAGGTTTCATGACGTGTTCATGCAGGGCGCGATGTCTGACGGACCAATCAAGGCTGACCTTTCACCTGGTCCCTGTTATGGGAAGCAGACGGGGCTTCACGGCGGGCGCGCGTGTGGTCTGAGCATTAGCCTCCACGGATAAACCAACACACGCAGTCGCGTTCCTGTTGTCATAAAGCACAGCGGCCGATGACGGATGGCGTCGGAGCGCCATCGCTCACGCCGTCCCGACAGGCTGCAGATGGACACGATATTAATGACACGTGAGACGTGATCAATCATCCGGCTTCCGCCGCGATAAAGCCTCATGGTGGCGCAGCAAATCTCAGCTTGAAAGTGAAAGCAGCTCCTCGGATCGCTTTATCAGCGTGTTGGGCAACAGCCACCTTTGACGGCGGCTTTTATGCGGCGGCACTAAAACTCAGAAACGATAGCCGTCTTTGTTTCATCCGCTCGCCTCGTGTCAAACATCTCCGCCTTCGAGAGACTCGTCAATCTTTCCATCAATCGGCACTTAGCTAATTTAGCATGCTAACATTTGCTAGATGAATACAATGACTGTGCTCTCAGATAGCAGAACTGTTCTGGCCCACATCTGGTCCACGCCAGATCCGTCCATCTGTCCTGGGCCACGGCGGAGCCACATGCCCGCCAGGAACCAGCAGAGCATCACATGCGGGACACTTTGGGTTTGAGGTTAGGTTAGCTCCACCGTGCCGTGTCTGTGCATGCAGCCACCTTGGGCTGACGTCCGTTCTGTCTGCGCCGGAGGAAACGCGGCAGTGCAGCATCGGCGTTACACAGGCTAGCTAGGCTGCCACTAATTATCGTGTTAGCCGTGTCACAGTGAACATGTTGCGCGTAGATGTTAGCATTTAGCTGCTATCACGAGCTTGAAGTTGGGCCTCTGCTCAGCCCAAGCAGACAATGCAGCAACTGCGCAGATGCTAGCAAAGTAAGCTAGCTAAGCTCGGCCATTGTTTACAGTCTGAACACAATTAATCGATACAGTTTTGCTGTTTGTAAAATCCAAAAATACGTTTGAAACATCTAAACAACCTGAACCGGATGATTGTGGGTCAACAATTGAGTTACGATTCCAACGTGCCCGAACGCGAGCACGCTGCTTATTATATGTCATAAATCCACGGCGCTGGTTTCCTCTTGACTTTGCTTAAACAAACACATGCAACCCTGGTTTCAGTTGAGCGGCATCGGGCCCGTTTGCGCTGCCGCCTGCATCACCTGCAGGTTCTTCCCCTGCAGATGTCCAACACTTGTTAGGGAAGTTCACCTCCTTCACATAACGGCACACACACGCCCACAGCCAATCAAGGCCCTGCTAGCTCAGAGCGACAGCTGCATCCTCCTCCATGTCTAATGAGGACGTTACATAACTGCCAGGCCCGCCATATTCTGATGAACACACACACACACGCGCACGCACGCACGCACGCACACACACACACACACACACACACACACACACACATGCACGCACGCGCGCACAAACACACACACATACACACACACACATACACATACACACACACACACACACACATACACAGACACACACACACACACACACACACACACACACACACACACACACACACACACACACACACACACACACACACACACCCTCAGTTAAAAGTCATTTTTGATGTAGTTTGAGGGCCCATGGCGTGACGCGTACGTGTCGCGTCGGAGCAGCCAATCGCAGCGCATT
>CAAKHG010025602.1:5735-20380 GCA_901007715.1 Dactylopterus volitans | reverse complement strand
CAAAAAAACAAAACAAAAAACAAGTTGAGTGGCGCTGACATCTGTTGGCGGAGCGCGCGCGCGTCACCGCCTACGTCAGAGCGCCGGGCCCCTGCTGGTGTGTTGACAAAATTAGCATCCCCTCAAAGTTTGCGGCGTCACAAGAAAGTGGAACTACAGGCGTCTGCCTAACGGAGATAGATGTTTACGTAGATTTTTATTATTATTATTATTATTATTATTTTTTGTTTTGTTTTTGTTTTTTTAATTTTGACAGCGTACCAGAGCAGCGCGACGGTTCTTCCGCCCCGCGCCACCTCTACTAGCTTAAAGGGAAACACGGCGGGACGTACACATATCCTCGCGGGGGCAGACTGCGCCGTAACACACACACACACACACACTCACTCACTCTCTCTCTCTCTTTCTCTCTCTCACACACACACACACAACACACACACACGCCCGGCGTTGTAAGTCATTAGTGGAAGCGTGCCCTGCCTCCTCCCAGGGCCGAGCCTACTTCCTGGTGGGGTGAAGGCAGCGCCTCAGTGTTGCTGCCGTGGGCTGCTTGAAGTGAGCGCGCAGGCGGCTGCGGACGGTGGACAGCCGCGGCTCGCTCGTCGTCGGCTAGCGCACGTTTTTGTTTTTTTTGTTTTTTTCTTTTTACCCCCCCCCTCCTGCTCTTTTTTTGGGAAGAAATAAAAAATAAAAAAAATGGGAAGCACGGTGATGGAAGCCGGCAAGGGAAGCTCGAAGAAGATGCCAAAGAAGAGGAGAAGTCTGCGGATTTACATGCCAGTGAGTTGGTGAAGTATCAACTAATTTGTCTTCTTATTAAAATATTTATTTAAAAAAAAAGAAGAAAAACTTGGCTCGAATTTTTGGGTCGTTAGCCCCCCCCCCCCTCCTTTTTTGTGTGTGTGTGTTGTTTGTTTGCGCGCTCACACGCGACGCGCGTCCGTGATTGACGTCCGTGATTGGGGTCGCCCGTCAGCGAGCCGCCGCCGCCGAACAAACATCTCGGCGTTTTCTGTGGCCGCGTTAGGTTTTCTGCGGCGTTAAATGTCCACCTGCTGCATTTGCGCATTTTTTTTTCTTCCTCCATGCCTATAAATGTCTCTCCCGACTGTAAATGTGCAACGTGATGTAACTGTAGCACGCCCTCCCTCCATTAATGACAATGAAGTGCACCAGATTTTTGACAGTGAAAACACCAGGCAAAGCAAAGCGGAAAGAGTTCCAGGGAACCGATTGTTCCAAACCAATGAGTCATGATTCATTATGGTGGCTGTACTGAGTTGCTTTTTTTTTTGTTTTTGTTTTTTGTTTTGTTTTTGTTTTGTGCCTCATCCACAATTGCCTGTGTTCATCATTCTGGGCAATTAGTGTGTGGGGACTGTGACCTACAAAAGACTTGTAAACAGACTGGTATGACTGCTGGCTGAGAAAAAGCCCTGCAAAACTCTCTCAAATATTCAAAGCACATTGTGATAGCAATCCTTTTTGAGATCTTGTTGTTTGAGGCGCCTGTTCGGAAGGCGGCTTGTGAATTCGGCCGTTCCATTGTGACCAACCTGTATGTGTTGTTAGGTTGAATTTTTTTTTTTTGTTTGTTTATTATTATTTAAAAGTTTTACTGCAAAATTAGTATCATAATGCTCTGATGTAATTGTTAATTTGCCCTCTCTGCTGCAGTGTCTCTGCAAAGCATCGCGTGAAGAAGAATGTAAAACTCAACCTTCGGTATGGGGAAGGAGTGCATGTGTGAAACGTGTTTATCTTTGAGCCTCAAACGGCTGGCGTTTTGGCGGCTTTCTCTTCCACTCAAAGTGATGGAAAAGAGCAGCGTTGTCCAGTTTGTGTTTTGAAATTGGCCCAACTCATTCACTTGGATTTCTAAAAGAGCATGTCACCTGTGCCGCTCTGTCTGTCTGATGCTGCATTTCCCGGAAGTTGCTGCTATCCGTTGACATTCATGGCCTCCTGTATGTGCAGGACTTTGGTGCGTTCACTTCCCCACAAGTGGAGACAAGCGGCTCATCCAAAAGTGGCTCCAAGACGGTAAAGCGTTTTCCTTTTTTTTTTTAAAAATGATTTTGCGCAATCAAATATTTCTGTTGCCAATTGTTTGTTTTCTTGAGCTTGCTTTTTTTTTTCCGGTGCAGTTAATCATGTCTGTTTGGCTGTGTTTGTTTGGCTTTAAACACACTTGCTGAGCAAAATATTACACAAGGCTGTCCCTGCTGTCCTGCCAACCCTCACAAGCTTACAAGCAGCGCAATGCCAACTGTGTCCAGGCGTAGCAGACTCGCATACAGGAAATTGATTTCTCTAAAAGAAAGCAGCCTCTTCCTACTGTCTCCTCTGATTTATCCGAACAGGAATAATAAGCCATTGCCTCCATATCAGCTGGAATACATGTTAGAGTTCGCGGGGAGCTGTGCGGCGGTAATAATTGTGCAGCTCCCACAAATGCTGTTCTGAAAGAATGTCCAGACAAAAACCTTGCTGCTGGTTCGCCTGCCTTAACAAGCTCTTGCACAATGACGGCGAGAGTTGTTGGCAAACATATGGGCGTGTGCTCCCGCTCCCTCAGATTTGCCACAGGATTGGTTTAAAACGAGAAAGTCCGCATGGCGAGGGGCCAGCCTTGAGCAAACACTGTCCCGGACCCTTGTTGGGTAGATGAAACGAAAAAAGAAAAAAAAAACCTTCCCGGCTTTTGATTCGATTTGTCCCAAATTCATCGATCACGTCATGGCGCAGCGGTTGTTCTCCTTGCAGTTTCTATCACCGCGTGGCCCGTCTCCTCCGATTTGAAATGGTTATCGTGGAGGCTCTCGCTTGCCAACATTGTTCCCAAAACACATCTGTTGCATTTTGCTGTTTTCTATAAATACACAACCCCGGCGCTTCATATCCCGGCATTTTATAATGGCGCACTTTACCAGAGGCCACAAATGGTTAAAAGATTTGTTGTTGGCACATCCAGAGCAGGCAGCAGCCAGTGGTGGGAGGAGGCGCTCTCTGTCTCCTGCTAGATTGGCTGCCAGTCTTTCATGTGTTGTTTTGATAACTGCGGAGCGAATAGAAAAGCATTTCTCAGTGTGTTTACATAATATTGACTTTGCAAAGCAGGACTTATAAACACAGAAAGACATAATAAAAATTATGCTGTCGCTCTGGTTTAACTGAAAGAGGAACTGTCTGATAGCGAAGCAGCTGGTGCTGTTACCAGCCTGAACTGATCGAGGGTGCAGGGCAGCTAACATATCGCGCACAGCCCAAGAGGATGATTTGGTTTAGAATAAAGCAAAGAAGGGCTATATTTGTACAGCGTTTGGAAAAACGCTGTCTGTTGCTAAAAATGTTGTTTCGTGCAGTTCATGCATTTCGATGTATAAATTCCAAAGATGTCAGCGCAGCAACTTTTGCCTCAGCACGGTTTACCGCAAGCAAATTAGATTATCCCGATCTGAATAAAATAAAATGCCAAAACAGAAACACAAGTGAAGTCGTCTCTGCGAGCCTTTAGAGTTCAGCAATCAACAGCGCTGTTTTTTTCAGTAACAACCGCGTCATAAAAATCATCTTTCCTATTGTCCTTTGCACTTTACACTCACATTCTTGTGGTGCAGTTTATGAGACACCATTGTATTACAACAAAGCTAAAGCAAACAAGAGTGTCTCCTGAGAAAAGGAGAAGTGACCAAAAGTGCAAGCTGCGTTTTTTAAAGTGTGCAATCAGCATCTGTTATTTCATAATGAATCTGTTCTTTTTCTTAAGTTCTGTCTCCTCGAACACTGTGAGCACACAATGTTCTGTTCTATTATAATCATTTCTCAGGGAGAGCGTCTCGTCCGCTCTGCCAGCCCCACCAAAGGAGGGTCTTCGAGGAGCCCAGGCAGTGCCCTCCGGCCTCCTAGTCCCCAGTCGGCCCCGGTGCAGTCAAAGCCCAGCTCAGGTTCACCGAAAACCATCTTCCCCTATCCCTCTCATCAAAACTCCCCACCAAAGTCCCCCCGCCGCCTCAGCTTCAGTGGCATCTTCCGCTCCTCATCCAGCTCCAGCCCTGCAAGCATCAAGATCTTCTCCAGAACCCGCAGAGGTAAGCCGGAGGAAGCAGACACTGCACAGACTGCCCATTTATGTGATACACGTTAGTGATCATTACATTTGGGGTCATTTGTTTCAAACTGTGTCAATATGAACACTTAACTTCTCGGCGATGGAAGACCGAAACTGGAAGAGTGACTGTTCTAGAGTGGTCTGCTGATGTATTGCAGTCATAGACTGTAAGGTAACACAAAAGTATAGTATGTCACATGATCCGTGCATAGATTTCTAATTTATTTTTCCCTTACGTGTGATTTGATTTGTTCTGTCTGGTGTTTAAAAAAAGAAGAAAAAAAACATTTAAATGGAAAACCAAAGAGGTGGACACAGCAATTCGTCGACCATTTTCTTTGTGGGCGAAGCAGGTGACTGACAAACTGATCAGTTCACTATGGCAGCAACTTTTCAATCACAAGGTCGCCAAGCATACCGTGATTTATTGTCTATTTTACCCTAAATCAGAGCATAGTGGAAAATGAGCGTCGTGCTGTATTTAAGAAGACTTGGAACTAGCAGTTGAGACCATAAATCATGAGCTTTGTCGTTCGTACAGCACACAACTGTTCGTTTATCAATAGTGTGATAACGAAGGAGAGGAGCTCAGGAAAAAGAGTGTTTGTTTGATGTCATAATGGCAGTCAGTTCTGATGTTACTTTGTGCAGGAGCAGATTTATGAGTGACAAACTTAAAGGAAGTAAGAATGAGTTGCAACGCCACATACAGGAGCCACTGACTGACTGACTGGCTGGCTGACTAGTGAGGTCAGGAGTTCAATATTCTGCAGCATGCCGTAGTTTCCTGGTGACATTACTGTGCCAGCAAGCATCTTAAAAGAGTGGTTTCCTCTTTATGAAAATGGTATAATCCAGTGTTTTTGTTGTGTGATGCCTCACAGCCCAAACACAAGCTCACCAGACAGGTCACCTGACTGCAGACACAGTCTTTCATTTCCGCTCTTTATCATCTAAGAACTTTCTCCAGGAAACGGAAGTGGTTGGCCTGTTTTGTTGTTTCAATCAGAGAGGGGTTTTTTTTTTTTTTTTGTTTTTTTTTTTTGCTTTTAGCTCTCCTTCCACAGCACTGAGCTGAACCCTGCAGGGCTGATTTTGTTTGACGACTTTACAGGTTTAACATCCCGCCGGTGGTGCGCGCCACCAAAGTACACTCTGCTCGTCATCGTGGAAACTCAGTAAAGACATAATGGCAACACCGGTGCGCATTGATGGCCCCGTTTCACAAAGAAGAGTCCAAACGGGAACATTTCCAGCTCTCATGTCGTCTTGCAATTTGGTGTTTGGTTGTTGCATAACACAAAAACAGCCTGTTTTACACGGAAACGGCCCCGCTGGAAGCGGCATCAAACGCCAGAGCGATGAGTCATGTGGTTTTTAGCCTGTACATTTACCCATTCCTCCCAGTCTCCTCACAGTGGGTCAGTTTGGCAGTGGCTGGTGGAATAGCTGTGTTAAGCGCCAGACCTCAAGAGCCGGCATGCTCGGTTTCCTCTGGTGATTGTTATCGATGGTAACATAACTAAAACACGCCGACTGCTTGTGGCCTTCTCATGCCAGCTGCTCAGGATTACCAATGTCTGAAGTGGTTTCAGTCAAAACATCCTCTGCATTTTGTAAACTTGCTAATGATGCGGCTTTAGATGATTGGCGGCCGATGATTATAGCGGCAGAGCATTCGCCCAAATGACTATCACGCAGCAGCGGGGTGGGAGCATTAGCTTCTTTATTTTTATTAGCAGGGCGGCTTTCTTAGATTCCCTCTATTTGCCACAAGGGTGTGCTGAAGGCAAAGTCTTGTTTTAGGCTCTGAAAGTTGAGTTGATAAAGCAGCCATTGTTTCATAACCTCTACACTTTCTTCTGCCTCTCGATTTCGTTTTTGCAGAACGACGCGTGTCTCAGAGGCTCTATTTCGTATCTTTTGCATGTTGCTTATTAGGTAAATGTTTTTTTTTGTTTTTTTTTAACTCAACTACTTCGACATCCATACATGCTCCGAATATGATAAGAATGCTCTTTCTAAATATGTGAGTATGTGTTTTCCAATCGCCTGGACATTGTCAGTCTCTCACTATTGAAGGCAACTGCAGGGCTTTCGTTCATATCCTTATCTGGAAGTGGCCAGACTCTCAGGAGCTTTTTCCCCCCTCTCTCCCTCTCTCACCCTCTGTTGCTACACTGTGCTGTATGTTGTCAGTAAATAAAAGAACAAGGCATTTTTAACTTTCCAAATTCACAAAAAGCAGTCCTTACAAGGGTAAGTTAATTTTTTTTCTTTTTTTTTCTTTTTTTTTTTGAGTGGGGGAGTTTCACACGGAAAGCGCTCGCCAAGCGTCTTGATTCATTTTTGTAACCAGGCATCATAATTTAAAACAATTGCTGCGAGTAAGCCCAAATGTAAACCAGAAACTTAGCAACATTCAGGGCAGGCTGAGGCGAATTCATTTTAGCAGCTCGATGAAAACAATAGAGCGACTGTGACAGAATGTTTTGAGGTGTCATGGCTGACATTTCAGCCTGTAACTCATATTGGCACCTGACGCACTGGGCCCAGAGGAACAGTTGCATAATGTGTTAATTGAGTTCTGTACTGGTCAGGTTTTGGCTGATGTGAGCACTTGAGGAGGCTAGTGGCATTGAATGGAAGCTTTCTGATCAGCTGACAGAACATAGGATGTCCCCCACCCCCACCCCCCTGGCCTCGGCAGTCTTAAAGGTCAGCCCCCCTCCAAAAAGTCATGGACAACTGTCGGCACAAATGGCCGAGCCGCACGACTCACGGCTGCAACCTTTACGTTGTTACCTGTCTTTTAGGCGCCGCAAAATCGGAGTTGCTCCCTCAGAAAAATCTGACGGCGCGTGTGATCCTGGATGAATGTTCCATAGTGTGAAGACAAGAGTGAGACAGATGTGCCGAATATGCTCGATGAGAGGAAGAGGCAGGGTTAGTGGGAAGGATCGGGGGGACGAGGAGGGGCGGGGAGACGTGCAGCCTTAGCCAATCGCATCCGTTTCCTTCGCAGACGGGCCTCCTTTTACAGGCTGCTGACACGCGTGCTATATTAAAGAGACGCCACCCACAGCTGCACCTGACAATTTACAGCTCTGTCACCGCTGAGAGGGGGGGAAAAGGCACCCGGTCGCTCCCAGTTGTTACAGGCATCACTTTGGGAGAGGGACGCTTCTTTCAGGCAGTGTGGAATTTACAGCTTTCCTGCTTTCTGCGTCGTCCGTGTCAGATACATGAGGTGACACAGATACTGTTTCCTGCTTCCTGCTGTTTTTTTTTTGCGCTCCGAGACCCTAGAGGACTCCTTTTTCCTTTTTATTCTTTTTTTTTTTCTTTTTCCACGCCTGGACACACAGGCTCAGGCTTTGTTGTCGACCTGCAGTCGTTTTCTGCTTCTCGCCTCCGTTTCTGAAGAACTGAAATCTTCAGCTTTTGCAAAATGGCCAAATTTGATATTTCTTTCCCCCACAGACTCACAAGCAGTCAGGAGCACCGCATACATTTTTAATCCACCCAGCAAAGCTAACCAGTCTCCGACAGCTTTAAAAGACAAGCTACTGTCTGTGGAGTTACATCAGCTGAATCTACTTCTTCCCAACTTTCCTCGCCTTAAGCAATGGACTGACTCTCGTTTGGGACGGTTTTGAGCAAGTTTTATTCCTCTGTCGTAATGCAGATGATCATGGTCAAATTTAGCTTTGAACCCACAACCTGCCGTGCTCCATGAAGAGGTTTGGCAGCCTGAGGAGGAGCAAGAAACGCAAGGAGCAAGATGGGCTAGGAGGGAGGCATCAGTCTGAGGCATCGTGTCTGGCTGGTAATATGCTGTTGTCTTCTCCTACTACATTAGTCCTTGAAGATTTACCTGTGGCTTCTCCCGCTAAACCAGAAGTCTTGTGTTTTTTTTCCAACATGTATATCGAAACAAACATCCAATCAAGATGGTAGGGCAGCGTTTATGGATAATGTGTCGTCAAATTCTCAGTCATTTATCCTGAATTTCATGGTGCAGCACAAATATTCTTAGAAATAAATTGAAGGGTAAGGCCATTTTTAGAGAGCATCTATTTTTGATTTGGTATAATTAACATATTTAGGTGCTGGTTTTGGGCCAGTATCTGGTTACACAAATGCATGCCTTTCTCCCACACAAAGTTATGGGAAACAATCCAGAGTGGTAAACCTATACGAGGAGTTGACCTGGGGCAAGAGGTCAGCTGTCGCTTTGTCAAATTCACATACAGTACATGCATGCGCCCGGCACACACCACTAAAGCCTTGTTCCTCTTACAATGTCCCATATTATTGCATCTGCAGTGATTTGAATTATTTAAAGTGGTGTATGAGGGTATTAATTGAGGTTTTGTGTGCAGCATTTCTTTTGTTTTGTGGTGATTCAGTCACTGTAGGAACTTAAACCTGATATAGTTTCAGCCCAGTCAATCCTGGCCCACATTCGAAGGGAGTCTCCTCAGAATAGCTGCTCCATTTTGAAACGTTAAATCAAAATCTGCAGGGGAGGATCTCAACTCGGTGCAGTCGACCCATGTTGAGTTTTTTGGAGCTTGTCCTCGTGTGCGGAGGCAGCCTGTCATCACATGATATTCCTTCAGATTTTCATGACAGAGGACAAGGCCACGGAAGGTGCCGGAGACGATGCTTGTCAAACAAGAGCATGGATCGCCATGCAGGCTTAATGCTTGATGAGTGAAGCTCCGGCGTCCTGCTGCGTGTCGTTCAAGTAGGACTTTATCTCGGGCTTCACAGCTCCTGATTTAGAGCCAGCCTGACCTCTGTTGAGTAGATGAGATGAGCAGAGTGCTGTCAATGCGATTTAGATACGAATGCGGCTGCATCGGATGCGCAGTTTGTCACAGAGGCAGTATATGTCGTGCTGATGCCCATAAGTCGTTGGATCGGAAGACTCCACTCGCTGTTGAAGCCGCAGCGCATGTTTCCCGGCACACTTCACATCCATATGAGGCATTTACATGATTAAGTTTGCACACTTCCGTGATTTTGCTGGCAAATAATTAAATGGTGGGCACCGCTTTTTTTTTTTTTTGTTGTTGTTGCAGCAAGCCAATAATTGAACTTACCAAACAAGTTGGTTCAATACCCGAGTTGCTAATCGAGGTCACTGACTGTTTGTCGTATCCTCAATTGCCTGGCGGCCTACGCACCAGTTTATAAGCAGCACACCTATACAAACATAGCTATTCACAGTTATGATTCATCGTATTACATGGCTGGCCTGAGATGACTGGCCAGACCTCTCTTGGGCTCTGATGGCGGCCGGCGTGGTTTACGTTGCAGCCCCTGACCCCTGAAATGCTGCCTGCATCTCACCCAGCGCTAAAGGTGATAGTTTCAAAATTGCCGGCCGTGTCCAAACGACAGTAAATCAGGGGAAACTCTCCAAAATTGAAGAGAGATAAGAAGGTTCTTTGCTTGTGACGGCTGAGCAATTATCAGAATAGTTGCACATCAAGTTTCTGTCAAATAATTTGACTAGTTTTCATATTCAGTTCAAACCGCATAGCAGCATCTTGATTTAAAAAATGGCTGTCGTGTTCGTCGCAGTAGGGCGGCGTCTCTGTGTCGCATGTTCTTAGATCTGCGTCTTTTGTAAACTCTTCTTTCGAGTGCTGAGGTTTTTGTCTCTGCAGTGCAGACACAGATGGACTCCTTACAGCCAGGTGTCCATTTCCTGTTACCTGGGTGGTGCCGAGCCGCCTGCCATTAGCCGGGCTGAGGAGAGGCCTCCCAGCCCGCTGTTATCTCCTCCTGTGGAATGTGCCACAACAGCACCGCTAAAAATAAGAAGGCTACATGGCGGAAGCAGGGCTCTCCAAAGAGGGCTGGAGCATGCCAACTAAATGTCAAGAGATAGTGTGGACTGAAAAATGTCCACTCAACTCACCGGAACTCGTTTAAGAAAAGAAGAAAAAGCCATTATGCCTCCTTTTTTCTTTTTTTTTCTTTTTTCTTTCGCTCTTGAAACAAAACACCAAAGAGGATGTTAAATGACAGCTACAGCCTCGTCATGTCGCGCCGCGCTGATCACAATATGGAGCCGATGATCAACGTTAAGGCTTTCTGTTTGTGTTTGCGCCAGTTGGAATTTTTTGTTCAGAAGGACAGGGTCAAGTGGGCCCACTCACTGAAATCGATCCTCGTGTTTTCATGCTGGTGGTCGGGTCCTCATGTGACATATGCATCAACTTGGCTTTGCTTCAGGAGCACATGCTGGGCAGAGCGCAACACCGGGGGTCACCTGCGTTTTGATCTGTTGACACGATAACTGTGAGCCACGAGTGTCTCGGTGGGACGCCTTGTGATGAGAACCGCTCGGAACACGTCACCCCAGTCGGTCGACGCCTGGCCTCAGAAATATGTTGGCGTGGCGGAGCCGCGGCAGCGTGAGTGTCGCATGTAAGATCGTGACGCCTGATGCAAAGGAGTGTGTGAGGGCCGTCGCATGACCGACACCTGCAACCCGACACGGCTGGCGGGGGGGCGGCGGGGTGGGCCTTCGTCACAGACAGCTGACTGTTAGACCAGAGTTAGAAGTTCAGGGGTGGTAGCTGTGTCGTGGTTGGCCTATATGTCATATTGGAAGGATATCAGAAGCAGAGAAAACAGCCTAGAAAACCCAGAAGATTTATCTTTCAATCATCCATAACTGATCAATGCTCAGAACATCCGAATGTTGTGTCGTCATTTCATTAAATCTGCTGCAAACAATTGCTGTCACTAATTGTCCTTTTTTGTATTGATAACGCTTTGTTTCAAACTAAAGGTCTTTTTTTCCCCTTTTGTTTTTAGATATCCAGCTTTGTATTTCTATGTATTATCAAAACATTTTCAGAAAAGCTTTTAAAACAGAATTGCAATTTAAACATTTTTGGTGATTCTATTTTGTGCCTTTCTGTGAAATTCCATAACGCAACTCGTGTTTTGAAGCCTCTAATGATTTATAGTTTCTTCAGTTTATTTTGAAGACACCTGCGCAGAGCATAACCCATATATATATATATGTGTGAACGCTGACGGCATTCACACGATTGTTATCCTGTTTTCTTCTCCCGTATGTTTCTGTCACGGGATGTCTCCTCAACTGCCAAAGAGACCTTTCAAGTATCAAAACGTGCTGCTTACTGAGGAATCGATTGCATCTGTTCTACATGTTTTGCTTTCTGAAATACTAAGCTTTTTTTCACAAATGATTTTCCAAAGGATTGAATGGAGAGACGCTCAAAATCCTTTGAAACTCGCTCCTGATTTCATAGTTAACTATGATAACTATAATTTTTTAAAAATATGTCCCGTGCCTCTAAGTCATGGTGGTGCAAACATGAGGTTCACAGACCCAGAAAGGGACTAGTCATGATCTTTTTTTTTTTTTAAACTAGCTGGCATTTTTACATTTTAGGCCCGACACAGACAAAAAATACATCAGTATGAGTCTCTTCTTTCTGAGCGTCTGCAGTTTTCCTTTCAGCGGTTAGCATTCGCACGCATTTTCTGCGGGAAATGCAAACTCCAGTAATTCCATAATAGTAATTCCATAATCTTCTTACATCGCCACATACCTTAAATGCAGCATGAAATGCAAACAATATCCTAGAAGAGTGTAAGCATGTTTACATGGATTAAAACAATAACAAAAACTCAATCATTATGTTTTTGTTTTTGTAAATATGAATCTTTTTCATTTTCATGAACATCAAAAAGATGTCCAAAATCTGAGATTATAAAAAAGGACACCATATTGAACACAGAATATTGTAACCACTTCGTCTCTATATTCTTCCAAGATTATATTAAAGAATGAGGCAGTGACAAACTGGACACTTTACATCATTATTTTTTTTTTATGTATTTTGCCAAACCTAAATTGAACTGCCATTCCTCTATTGCCCAGGAAACTTCATATTGTAGCTGCACTCGCATGAATCACAGACTCCCTCTCTGCCGCAGCATGTGACAGCGTCGATGGTATCGGCAGGAGTCATATTGTAGCACCCGAGTCTCGTCACATGATCTTATCCACCATGTCAATCTGCAATGCAATTCTGAGAGGCTGCCTAACAAGAGTTAAGTGTTGGACCTTTTTTTTTTTTTTTTTTTCCCCCCTCCGCAGCCTCTGGACTCTCCACACCACCACCCACCACCCCGACACAGGCCTCCAGCCAGCCCGTTTTCACCCAGGAGGCCCAGCAGAGCGGCCCCAGCCCCGAGCGCCTGGAGCAGCGCTTCCGTTCCCGCTCGGTCTCCACGCCGCCGGACACGGGACAGCGCCTCAGCCTTCCCTCCGCGAAACCACCCATCCCCTCCACGAGCCCCGTGCCACCATACTCTACCTCACAACAAGTGAGCGCACGCCGCCGAAAAAAAAGAAAAAAAGAAAGGCGCTTATCTCGTGAAGCCATCACAGGGGAATGCTGTCTGTTAACAATCCGCCGCGTTTGCTTGCTCCAGGACGTTTGGCTCGGTGCCTGTGAACCGCGACCCTTCAGACTTTTTTTGGGTGCATCGGTTTGCAATATGAGAACATGCATTGGCTGTGACACGGTTGCATCTCGGGGGGCTCCGCAAAGACATCGACCCTTTTGTTGACGGTGGAGCAGAAGGATTTCACGTCCGTTTGCTTGTGACGCGCATGTGAAAGCTGAGGTGGAGGCACCAGCGCTGCTTTTAGTCTTTGACAATAAGACGAGGAATGGGACACGGTCCCGGTGTCCATTTGCAAATGAGAAACGTGCAAGCCATTTTAATGTCAATAGCACTGATTAATATTTGCTAAAAAAAAAAAAAAAAGGAATCCGACAGGAATGTGAGACAGGTCATTGGATGTTTATGCTGGTGTCGTCAGCTAGTTTCCCAATCTGTGAGTCACACGCTGACTCTACTCGGATGATAATGGCGCATTTTGAATGGTGTTGTACACGAGGCATGAATGATACAAAGCTATTTGTGTGTGTGTGTGTGTGTGTGTGCGTGCGCGTGCGCGTAAATGTGTGTCAATAGGAGACTGTTTGCTCTCAGCAGGAAGTGTAAATATTGTGAAAAGCCTGACACAGTATCTCACGCATCATTGGCTGTGGACTAATCAGCTTTTGCGACTGACTTGGACAGCAAAAACAGCTGAGGGGCAGTTTGCCTTTTGGTCACAAGGCCTCTCAGGAAAGGCCCCCACCAACATACACACACACACGCACACACACCCACCTTGGTGCTCACTGGAGCTTGTTCTGATACCAGCGATGGCTGGTGAAGAATTGCCTCTTGACACTCCGCTCGTATTTAATGAATAATTATCTGAAGGTGCGTCTGGAGCTGTCTGCTGTAAATGATGTTTGATCCCAGCCAGAGAGGCTAA
The DNA here is from genome assembly GCA_901007715.1 of Dactylopterus volitans. Taxonomy (NCBI): domain Eukaryota; kingdom Metazoa; phylum Chordata; class Actinopteri; order Syngnathiformes; family Dactylopteridae; genus Dactylopterus; species Dactylopterus volitans. The sequence continues at coordinate 6,872 of CAAKHG010025602.1, read as the reverse complement.
ATCAATATTTCATCTCCCAACATTGTACACTGCTGATATTCACACCCAAGGACTCGTGATTGTGATGGAGGAGCGCGGAGCCCGTCGGCCTCGCTCTTCTCCCCCCGCTGTCCTTCATGTATGAGGGAAGCTCGCGCTACAATCCTCCGACGCTGCGGTTTGGGTTCTGCCATATCCACCTTTTTTAAAAAAAAAAATCATTTCATTTCGACGTGTTATTTTACCTCTGCTTCTCACAGAGTCCGCTTTAGCGTCAAAGCGGGCCGCCTACCTGCCGCGACGAGGCAGGGCGAGATTTATGAAAGTGCTGGAATAGCTGTTGGCAGGAGAAGCGCTGTGTCACCATTGCAGGACGCCGCTCGAGGGAGTGTTTAGCATCCCGGAGCAGGTATGCGGCCACTCTCACTCTGCTGCAGTGGCTCGTTGTGCAAACGCTTGCAAATCGGGGGACCAAGTCGAAAGGATCAACAAGCCGCAACCTTGAATATGCAAAATCTCTCGGCATGACGCGGCAAATTCCAGGCGGGGAGCCGGCCTGTGGTTTTGGCGAGATGTTTGCGACTCTCCCATGTTGCCGCCGCCGCCGCTGCTGCTGCTTCCGCCTCAGACTCGTTATTGCAGAAATCAGCCTGCTGGCCTTCTTGTCGCGGGGAAGTTAACTGGACGTGACAAGGCATCCCCAGCTTCTTGCTGCTAAGCAACGCGAGGGATTTCCTAATATGGTGAAGCACACAGGTTGTTGTGCGCGCAGGGGTGTGTCCACTGCGCGTGCTGCTTCCTGATCTTTCGAGTGCGCGCGCGTGTGTGTGTGTTAGTGTGTGTGTGTGTGTGGCTTTTGCCGCGGCGAGCGTCGACCGAGATTTTAACAGGGAATCAATGAATGAATCACCGTAGTAAACCGACTCCCACTCGCCCGGTTAGTCGCCGTGTGCGCAGCTCGCGAGCACCGGTCTCCCCCTTCCTCCCCCCCTCCTCCTCCTCCTCCTCCTCCCCCCGCTGCAGCGGAGCCACCAGGACTGTTCCACTCTCGGCGCTCAGGGGTGTGTGCGCGCTCTTATAATAACGTGCCAATAAAGTTGCAGCAGCGCGGACCACGCGCTTTCACCCCCCCCCCCCCCCCCCCCCCCCCTTCCGCGG
>CAAKHG010025583.1:34751-47108 GCA_901007715.1 Dactylopterus volitans | reverse complement strand
GAAATGTCTGGTAGTAGAAATTGCATATTGCATGTAATTTACATATTGCTTGGCCTTATAGGGATAAATAACTTTTAGGTAAAAATTGCACATCTTTCTGTGTTTTATGTATTCATTTATTTCATCACACCATATTATCTTGTGTTGCTTAGATAAGGTCAGAGTGTACACATTTACAGAAAATTTAAAACCCCTACTGGTGGTCTTCAGGTCTTCTAGCGGTGATCTTTCTCTGTGTCTCCAGAATGGCTTCACACCTCTCCACATTGCCTGCAAGAAGAACCACATGCGGTCAATGGACCTGCTACTCAAGCACTCTGCTTCCTTAGAAGCTGTCACGGAGGTGAGATGATGACATGACCACAAGGCAATGAGACCAAAAATTGAAACATGCGTATGTTTGTGTTATGTTTTTCTTTTTTTAAATTTGAAGCAGTGGTGAGATATGTGCTACATTTTTACATTCATGTACAGTATCTTGTGTCAAATTTTCAGTTTCATCTTGCCACATTTGTGGAACATCTGCCATCTGTATCTGATGTGGCCCTTGAGCCAAACTGCGTCTTGACTTCATTGTGATATTTTGATTTCAAATCCTGATGACCTTCTCTGTCTGTTTATGTGTGTGTAGTCTGGTCTGACTCCTCTTCATGTAGCAGCATTCATGGGCCATCTGAACATAGTGAAGAACCTGCTCCAGAGAGGGGCATCACCTAATGCTTCCAATGTGGTGAGAGCACCTTTTCTAGCCCCCAACAGAACAGCATTCTTAATTTTAAAATATGTAATCCCTTCGACTGACAGTTGAGTGAGGTAATAATGTATTATACAGGTTCAGAAGTATTCCAAAATTAATGAGGAATAAGCCCTCGCAGCTTTTTTAGTCAGATAAAACTCAATATTGAAGTTTGGATGATGCTGACTGAGTTAAGTGTTCATATAAGATGTGATTCTTTTATTTCTTTGTCACTGGACCTTTTTCACTTAGGATTACAAGACATCTCAAGTTTACAAAAACACACAGCATTAACAAAAAAGAAGCAAGCCACTTCTGACACTCTACCGAATTATCAAATATCTAAAAAAAAAAAATAAAAATAAAAAATACAACTTTGTCCTTTACTTGGGGTACACTATCATGTGATTTGAAGGGTTGACTTTATTTTCTCACATTTCTAGAAAGTGGAGACTCCCCTCCACATGGCTTCCAGGGCAGGACACTGTGAAGTTGCTCAGTTCCTGCTGCAAAATGCAGCACAAGTGGACGCCAAGGCGAAGGTACAATATCAGCCATGTTGTCTTGCTTTAGCTATGAAAGCCCTGAAACTAAGTTGTGTCTGTATCTCACCGCTCTCCTTTTCCAGGATGACCAGACACCCCTACACTGTGCAGCCCGTATGGGCCACAAGGAGCTTGTCAAGCTGCTTCTTGAGCACAAGGCCAACCCGGACTCATCCACAACAGCAGGCCACACACCCTTACACATTGCTGCACGTGAAGGACACGTCCATACCATTCGAATCTTGTTAGATGCTGGAGCACAGCAAACCAAGATGACAAAGGTAAAGTAAAACTCATGGCAAAGTAGCTTGCATGCCTTTCTGTCATTTCTTGGAAACTGTTAGATGTTCTCCCATTACTCCCTATTCCCACAATTTGAGTTGTTCCATTGATGAATAGATAGGTTATTGTAGGTGTAAAGAGCCAGAAGTAGAAAATTTGAAAGATATGCATCTCAGGCAGCTTTAAATAAGTGATAAAATGAAATAGAATATAATACAAATGATAAGACTAAGAATAAAATTAGATATACACACACACACACACACACACACACACATATATATGTGAAAAGAGTTGTATGGTGTAATATTTAAATAGGTTTGTAGTGCAGAAAAGAGCAAATGTAGTGTATAATGAGCTCATTAAGAGAATTAGGTGGCAGTGCAGCGGTGTTCACCTTACATACAGAAGTGAGCTATTGTACAGTGATATTCTGCAGTAAAAAATACAATTAAACTGCATTTAAACTGCAATAAATGGTGAATCTCTCTTCTCATTTTGTGTTTTTGTGAGCAGAAAGGCTTCACTCCTCTCCATGTGGCCTCTAAATATGGGAAGGTGGACGTAGCTGAGCTCCTTTTGGAGAGAGGAGCCAACCCTAACGCAGCTGGCAAGGTGAGACAATCTGAACACTCTGCAGTTTGGGTCCCTGAGGTCCAGAAAAAAAATCAGTCTTGACAAGATTTTCATGGTATGTGTTTCATATATACGTGTTTAAGTGTGTTTTAGCTCATGTTTACGTCCGTGGATTTATATACGTGTACGTGTGTACGTGTGTGTGTTTAACAGAATGGTCTGACACCCCTTCATGTGGCGGTCCATCACAACAACCTGGATGTTGTTAAACTCCTGGTCAGCAAGGGAGGATCCGCACACAGCACTGCCCGAGTAAGATGCTCACCAATGTCTGTGTGCCCATAATCACACAGGCAGGCCAACACACTATGCCAGCCCCTCGCTGACACACATTCCGAAACAGGTCAAATGAGTGCGCGATACATAAACGCACAGCCATTTACATAAGAGTCTTTACCCTTTGAAATCTCACAGCATCGTCTTTTTGATCTAAAATTAGTGTTGAGACTTGTCTCTCTGTGTCTGCATGTCCTTGTGTCTCTCTGCAGAATGGCTACACTCCCCTGCACATAGCAGCCAAGCAGAACCAGATGGAGGTGGCCAGTTGTTTGCTGCAGAACGGAGCATCGCCCAATGCCGAGTCCCTCCAAGGCATCACCCCCCTTCACCTGGCTTCACAGGAGGGACGGCCTGACATAGTGGCTCTGCTCATCTCCAAGCAGGCCAACGTAAATCTGGGAAACAAGGTGGCATGAGCCTTTTTTTAATGATTATATTCATTTTAGAAAAAAAGCTGTATGGTATTAGAGGATACAGTATATAGACTACCTCAGACATTTGCTCTTTTCTCTTATGCAATTTCCTTTCTTTCTTTCTTTTTTTCCTCTGTCTGTCCTCAGAATGGATTGACCCCTCTGCATCTTGTGGCTCAGGAGGGTCATGTGGGCATCGCTGACACATTAGTCAAACAGGGGGCCTCTGTTTATGCAGCCTCACGGGTAAGATCAATTCTCCCACTCACCCAAGAATGATAAACGTTCTGTAATTGAGCGAGGCGACTTAAAAGGTGCCTTTTTTTTTCCATTTCACCTTTTCTCCTAAGCTAACTCTTAAGTTTTTAGCAGCTAAAGACTTTTTATTGTGTATCAGAGAAGATTGAGAGGAAGTCCATTGCAGGTTGATTTAATCATATTTCTCTGACTATCTATAAGTCTTTACAAAATGTGGTGTCACACCAGCTAAAACCTGTTTTAGACATACAATTTAAATGAGATCTCTAATAAACTACAATTTAAAAAAGTATATGTAGTAGTTCATAAAAGTATGATGTGTGTCTTTTGAATGAATGCATCATCCTTTCTCAGCTTGTTTAATGTGTCCCGCCTTGATGTCATTTTTTCGTGTGTATGTTTGAGTCACGTTGACATAAAGACACTGTCACTCTGCCTATCTCAGATGGGCTACACACCCCTTCATGTGGCCTGTCACTACGGCAACATCAAGATGGTGAAGTTCCTCCTTCAGCAGCAAGCTCACGTGAATAGCAAGACACGGGTAAATTCTGCCTTTCTCACTTCAGTTGTATTGTACATATTGTACTACTACATATGGGTCTTATGAATACCTGAATGTGTTCTTTACTTTATTGACACTTGTTAGTCCTATAAAGTTTAATGACAGCACTGTTTAACCACCTTTAATCAGCCAACCAGAACAAACAGATTGGCTGGATTAGCACTGCTATGAGGATTAGGTGTCAAACTCAGAGACTGAATCCCCATCCCTCTATCTTCAGATGGGCTACACCCCCCTGCACCAGGCTGCTCAGCAGGGTCACACTGATATTGTGACGCTGTTGTTGAAACACGGAGCCCAGCCCAATGAGATAACATCGGTGAGGCACTTTTAGGAATATCTAATTCTATCTAATTTTTCCTCCAACACTGCAGCTCTTTGGTCTCATGCATCTTAGATGACCTGATTGAAATACAAGATTCAATCTAGCTAATAAGAGACATAATTCATTTTTAATTGATTTGGACATAATCAAACTTCACAAAAAAATGATCACCTTGTATTCTGAAAAATGTAGTCAATTTACTTTGTGTCACCAGCTGTAAGTCATGGAAAAATAAGATACCCGTACTTTGGTGATAACGTAAATGAGTTACTCCTGGTAAAACATCACAGTTGACAAACACAATTAAAAATGTCTCTAACATGTCTCTAACATGACATCTAACAGAAGAACAGCTGTTGTGAAAGCATGAATATTTTCTATAAAGCTCGCCTGTTTTGAACGGTGTTTATATGTTTCTACATGTAGAATGGGACGTCTCCCCTGGGCATTGCTAAGCGGCTGGGTTACATTTCTGTCATTGATGTGCTGAAACTGGTAACCGAGGAGTCCGTCTCTGTGGTGAGCAAACACACCGTGCATGGTTCACATGGTTACGCCAGAACACCAAGCTGTAGCCTTGACGCACAATGACGCAGATATTTAATAGGATAATTTGGTCGCCTTGATTAAGATCAGCTCTCAGCATCATTTTTTCATCATCTACTGTGCGCGCTTCTCTTAATTTTACATCTCCCTTCATCCCTGCTACACGTCCCTGTCTCTGCTCCTCACAGATCACCACAGAGAAGCATCGAATGAGTTTTCCTGAGACAGTGGATGAGATTCTGGATGTCTCGGAGGACGAAGGTAGGCTGAGATTATTATGGAAAAAACTTTATCAGCACTGATCAATCATTTTCAGCTGTGATTCGTTACTTTGGTAAAAGAGGACTGTTTTGGAGGTACACTGACATATCAGAGCACAACAACTACTTTCTTTTTACACCTGTAAATTCTGTGGATGACTATGAATGCATGTTTGTAATCCCCTTTTTCCATTTGTTTTGTAGGGGTTGCCCAGCTAACGTTAGGTAGGATTGTGTGTATCTCTGCCTGGTGGCTAGTAAACATGTGCCTTCATCGCAATTGCACTCTCTCATTTTCTCCGTTTGTCACTAATTGTCTTTCCGATCAGTTCTTCCGACTCTGTTGGCAACTCCAACCCTGTTTTTTCCTCTTTCCTGTCTTTATTATCTCCTCCTTTTTTCTCTCGGTCAGAGATTTATGTCGAAAAAAAAAAAAAACACGTCTGTTTTTCATCAGCATGTCGCCACAGCATTTTCTTTTTACCAGCGTTCAATGCACATCTGTTGGTGGAGTCCTTATTGACAGAACTTCAATATTCCTGCAATGAAAGACAAACAACTCCTTGCCAATTCAGCGCTTTGGAAAGTGACTGATCAATAAGCTGATTACACACATGCTGTTCCCCAGCTGTGATGCCCTCCTGCAAGCAGTTGCTGTTTAGTTTCTGCTTTGATGAATCTCCATATCAAGTCAAATTAGTGTTGTCTGTGCGACAAATATTCATTCAGCTTCATTTATTTAATCTGGTGTTTGTCTGTTGTTTAATTTTATTACTTTTCTCTTCTTTAATATACATATATTTTTTCCAGACTGGTTTATACTAATGAATGTTTAATTGTCTGTGTACATGAAGTGGTTTATAGTTTTCTACTGTTGCTATGATTATCATTTCAAATCATTCCTCCTTAATAATTGCGGTATATTTTCTCCCACACAGAAACAACCATCCTCACATGTGATTTCATCTTTAATGGGCATGCTCACTAAAAAAGCTGTCACCAGGTGCCTTGCAGTTTGCTGTCCATGCAGTGTCCTAAACTCTGTTAATATTTCACTGTCTGACCAATCCTGTTCTTTTACTCCTTTGGTTTCCATCAGCTCTGGTTGTTGTTGGTTTGACTCCATTGCTTGGACTATAAAATCCAAAACTGCTTTGTGGCCATTTTTTTCTGTGGTCTTGTGAAGGTGAAGGGATGGGAAGGATGGCTGTGTTACGATTACTGCTTCCACCTATGGAGAATTGAATCAAGTGACATTATTTTTAATTGAGGTGAAGTCAACCGCAGTTTAATATATTGTCACTCATAAACTCATCAAAAAACGGCAATAAAAAAACAGAGGCCAACTGTTGATTGAAGAAACTCACATTTTAAGATTGAGTGGAAGATCTTGAGAGATGAGATCAGCATCATTTTGCCCTGTATTCCCTTATTCTCGTCCTTTTCTCTCTTAATATTGTATGTGCTCTTTACAACCTGTTTTTTTGCAAGTCTTCGTCCTCTTTGCTCCTTTTCTGTCCTCTCTTCCTGACTCCTTCATTTTACCAACAGGAGACGAGTTGCTTGGGATGGATGGAGCACGTTATTTGAAGCTTGACGACTTCAAGGACCAAGACGATGACTTCCTTTCCCCGAAGAAGACCCTCAGAGATTTCGAGGGTGGCATGGGCACCACGTAAGTTATTGTGTACTGACTTTTTTTGCCTTTTTGCTGTCTGGTGTCCGGGCTGCACTGACCTGCAGACCTGTGCTGCTGTTTATACACCAATCAGCCATTACATTAGGACCACACAAGTGAATAACACTGATTATCTGGTCACCATCACGTCTCTCACTTAATGCTGATGTGTTAGGAACAGGAAAAATGGACAAGCATAAGGATTTCACCTCTTGCGCTTTGCTCCCCTCCTGCAGTGGTCAGAACCTATCAAAAGTGCTCAAAAGTGATGAACCAGCAACAAGGTCTTGGGCAGCCATGGCTCATTGATGCACATGAGGACCGAAGGCTGGCACATGTGGTCAAATCCACCAGAAAGGCTACTGTAGCTCAAACTGCTGGAAGAGAATATACTAGTTCCGATAGAAAAAGTACTGAATGCACAATGCATGGCGGTTTGTTGTGTGTGGGGCTGAGTAGCTAAAGACCTGTCAAGATTCCTATGCAGACGACTGTCCACTGCTGAAAGCACCAACAATGTGCACATGGGCATCATAAATGGAAGAAGGTAGCCTGGTGTGTGTGTGTGTGTGTGTGCGTGCGTGCGTGCGTGCGTGCGTGCGTGCGTGCGTGCGTGCGTGCGTAGCACCTGGATGCACCATTGGGTGCTTTGGGCAATGCTCTGCTGGGAATCCATGGCTCCTGCCATTCATGTGGATGTTACTTTGACACGCACCACCTACCTAGCACTGTTTCAGACCCCGTACAACCTTTCACTTCAACACTATCCCCTAATGGTTTGACGAACACAACAAGGAGTTCAAGGTGTTGACTTGGCCTCCAAATTCCCCTGCTCTCAATCCAGCTGAGCATTTGTGGGATGTGCTAGACAAACAAGTCTGATCCACTGGTTTGCAACATACAGGACTTTAAGAATCTGCTGCTAACATCTTGGTGCCAGATACCACAGCACACCTTCAGAAGTCTAATGGAGGCCAGGCCTCAATGGGTCATGGTTGTTTTAGTGGAAAAAGGGGGACATACACAATATTGGGCAGGTGGTCATAATCTTATGGCTAGTAAGTGTGCACTCTTTTGGGGAACCATTTTATAGATAAAAGATTAAGTTTTTGTAGTGATTTTTGGGGGGGAAAAATTCAGATGGTTTTTCAAAATGATCAAGCTATCATGTGGTGATGTATGTATTTCAAGGTCAGGACAGGGCGTAATGTAGGATGGAGTTTGATTCGGACCTGACTAACACTTGAATAAATTCGAGCCAGTGGGCCTTTAAACACAGAACACAAAAACACAGAACATTAACGCTAGCAAGCTGAGCTGAAGTCTGAGGATTAATTCACAGGTTGATGTCGTTATATTTATCATTGGATAAATTTGGTTGGTCACACTTATTTATGTGTGTGTCATATTATGTTACAGGCAGAAAATATAATTGGATTGGAATTGGATTGGAATGTGAAAGATTACAAAGAAATCGATTTATTGTGTATTACGTTCATCATGCATTGTTAAATAGGTGCCGGCTATGACTGGGCATGTGACCTTGAAGGGTTTTTCATCAGATTTTAACATTAATTACAGGCATACATCGTTTGCATTTATTTATTGTATCGGGCCTTGAGATACAATTATTTCTAATCCTGACCGTCTCTTGTCTGAGATTATTCTCACTTGCTCTCCCGCAGGCCGTATTCTCCCGCTATTCCCAGGATCCCTTGTGTGTCCCCAGAGACTGTTTTGCTGGATCAGGTAGGCTTACTTCATTACATCTATATTTGTATGCATTCCTTTTTTCTATCCGTTTGTAAGGTATTATGTACAATACTTATAGATATCGAAACATTAATTTGCAAATCCACACTTGGTTTCTAATATTTACATTTTCTTTGGTTTCCTGCGCTTGTTGCTGTCATTTGCTCACCTTTCTCTCTCTCTCCTCCCATTATGTTGCGTGCCTTCATCAGCTTCTCTCTTGTTCTCTTGTTCGTCACTCCTCTGTCACTTTGCTTGCTGTGGTTCTTTTTACTGCCTCTGTTTTCACTGCCTTCCATGTTGTCTCCCTTCTCTGACCTCAGCACACGCCCGTCCCCCTGCCAAAGGAGTATGATGAAGACTCGCTTATTCCCAGCAGTCCGGCTACAGAAACCTCCGACAACGTCAGCCCTGTGGCCAGTCCTATCCACACTGGGTGAGCTGTTCAGACATTCCAATACTTGCCAATCATAAAGACTGGCTTTGAGCAGGCGTAGAGCAAATGTGTGTGCAAACTGTTCAGAGAATACCCAGAATTTAGGCCCATGTGTCCAATGTTTCATTTGGGTGTGATGGAATAAGACAAAAGGACAGACTTCTGAGTGGAGGAGGAAAATTCACAAGCTCCAGAAGGAGAAATGTGTTAATGCTGCACTCTGCTGAAACCTCCATCCTTTATGATCACTGACTTTATAACAAATCTGACATCAAAGCATCAGTTATGATGATCAGTGACCAAGACTGAACCACAGACACTCCCAGCAACACCCATTTTCCTCAACTAATGTCAAATACTACAAATTAATGTTATTTAGTCCAAGCCAGGATTTTTTTTATCCTACAATTCTTAATAATTATACATGTACATAGGTACTTAAGGACTGTTAACTATTTTCTCATGTTGGAAGGCATCATGTCTGCCTTGTCATAGATATGCACAGCACAATGAGTCAGCATTTGAAAGAGTGATTAAGAGTGTGAGTGAGTGAGAGATTTATTATTTGTGCACCACTCAGATGGCTCATTCTCCTTACTGAGGCAATTAATTGAAAATCTAACCCACACAGTAATAGCATCTCCTCCACGAATCACTCTGCATTAAATGACAGAGGACACTCATCCATGTCTGTTTCATTCCATTCAAAGTCTCTCCCATAGCGGCATGATGGGAAATAGCCACATTAGAGTGGCAGGGTGGGGAATGGTGATGGAGCATCATCTCAACCTGTCCGTCACTGTATGACTCAGTTTCCTAGTGAGTTTCATGGTGGATGCACGAGGGGGATCCATGAGAGGCAGCAGACACCACGGCCTGCGAGTGATCATCCCTCCCCGAACCTGTGCGGCGCCGACACGCATTACCTGCCGTCTGGTCAAACCCCAGAAACTGACCACACCGCCACCCCTTGTGGAGGGGGAGGGGCTGGCCAGCCGGATCATCTCCCTGGGCCCATCTAGTATGCAGTTCCTTGGGTAAGTCAACTATAGAAAGCATTCTAACATAGCTTGGTGCAAACAGAAGGACTCTGGCGTATGGATTCAACTGCGAGTGAAGTCGTCCACAGTTTGTTCCAAAGTCTGAAATATCTTGTGTTTTTGGCTTTCAAAAAGCAAAATTCTAAAACTCCCCATTGTAAACTATGAGTATATTTGCTGCTGGACTTGCAGGCTCCCAGCGAAAAAACAAATCAGCATTTACTCTTTAGCTCACATCCAGATGCCTAGTTACATTAACTTAAATTGTAAATTGCTTGCCATGGGGAGGTTATTGAATCGACCCTGCAGCTACAGCAGAAGAGAACAAATGATATTGTTGCTTTTAAAGCAAGGCTGCAAATTCTATTTATTTTTTTTTTATTTTTTTTTTTTTTTGCTGTTTCAAAATGAATAATGGCGCTCTCCATGTTCAAAGAATGCTTGTTACTGTTTCTTTCACAGGCCTGTTATAGTGGAAATCCCACACTTTGCCTCTCTGGGCCGAGGGGACCGAGAGCTCGTGGTCCTCCGCAGTGAGAATGGCTCAGTCTGGAAGGAACATCGGAATCGCTATGGTGACGAAGTGCTGGAAACTATTCTGAATGGCATGGATGAAGGTCAGTGTGATAGTAATTGATGTCACTATGTGTGAGACTTTGCACAGCTGTGGAGAACAGGTTTAATCTTGATTTATGAGTCTGGAGTTACAAAACAAGGACATAGGCGCAGGGTGTTTTGTTTTTTGTTTTTTTTAATGGGAAATTCATCTCTGCAGCGTCACATGTGTACTTTCATTCACCTAACTGCAAAGAGAATATGTGTAGCTAATGTTTATTCTGACATTTTCCCTCCTCATTATTGGTTCCTCCCTTTTCATGCCTTCCTGTGTAGAGCTGGAGAGCCAAGAGGAGTTGGAGAAGAAGAGAATCCGTCGGATCATCTCCACTGACTTCCCCTTGTACTTTGCCGTGGTCTCCCGAATTCAGCAGGAGAGCGATCTGATTGGTCCAGAGGGCGGCCGGCTGACCACTAAGCTGGTCCCCCATGTTGAGGCCATCTTCCCCGAGACAGCAGTAACCAAGAGAGTGAGACTGGGACTACAGGTAAGAAGGGTGACCAGTGATGAAGAATGATGAAGAGGGTGCACAAATTAGGAAAGCAGAGAAAAGATGGAATTGCAGATTCAGAAAAGATGATTGTGTGGAGACCTACACCCTCCAAATGCTGTTGGGCATTTCATTTGCTTGCACAACAGAGACAATCTGATGCTTTTCAGAAAAATCAAGGGCTGATGTTTGAATGATGAAACTGCTCAGTCTGTGACTCAGTCATCTATGCCAATATGCTGAATTTCGACTGTTTCTGCTGCTTTCAGCATCTTTTAGTTGAGATTTTTCTTCATGAAACTGACTTTCTGGTTGACAAATGAGCCTGGACATGTAAGAGTTGTTGTGCTATTGGGTGGATGACGCATTGTTTAACAGTCCCCATGTTGTCCGTGTAGAACAGTTCACCTGACTAGACCTGGGAACATTGATATGCGCAATAATCATCTATAGTGAAACACCAGCAACATCATAGCATTTTGCATATTTATTATTTCTGAAATTATTTTTGGGATTAAATCAGCTAGATCTGAATATTTAACACACAAAACTAACTACAAATAAATGCAAGATGAACTAATTCTTGGCACCAAGACTGCACTGCTGTAATGGATTGGTATCGTCTCTCACACCCCCCCCCCCCTCCCCATTGTGCCGCATAGCCAGTCAACAAGATAATAAATCAGCACAGTCAATGAAATGAACTCATTGCACCTCAGGAAAATACGTGCGTCACTGCACATAGATGGCCCTGCAAGAATAGACCACTGAATCAGTATGCTGAAATGGTGACTTTTAATCATTTTGTGAATGTGAATCTTAATATTTCAATAATGCTCATTAATTGCTTGTTGCATCTTTGAAAAGCAAATGAATCCATTTTTGGTTGACTAGTTGTTGAAACATCACAAGCACATATTTTGATCATTAGTCAGCATCGCACCATGTTGTAGCTTATACAGCATTTCAGATTTTTAAATGTAATTTTCCTGATTTGTATTTCTTATTTGTTTCTGTTCGTTTCATTACTTGATCAATTTGCTTTCTTTGCTATAGTTCATCACACCGGCACATCACATCTGCTTCTAACTCGGAGACATGAGGAAGACATAATGCAAAATGAGACATGAGGCTGTAGCTTTCACACGCTGATTGTTTCATGTTTTCTAATTGTTAAAGGCTTTAAACGTTTAATAACATCACATTTCACCTTACATGGAATGCCGCTGCGTATTTTTTACCATCTCTGAAAGAGCATATGAACGTACATGGAGTGTGTCTCTCCAGCTAGGAGTCATCCAGACCTCCACAGACGCACATATGGGTACTTGGCAAGCACTTGCTGCTGACGATGCCTTTTCACACACACACGCGCGTGCACACACACACACACACACACATACACGCGATTATGATGGATTATGGCTTCTACATTTCTGTTTTTGGCACCGCACTGCACATTCTTGACATTGTCTGTCTCAGCACTGAGGTTATTTGATG